>LUCM01008937.1:7979-32443 GCA_008360955.1 Fasciolopsis buskii | reverse complement strand
GGGGTGGAATAATCAAGGGATACACTAGAGGTTTGGATAGTGCATAGCTGTGATAAGGGAGTAAATTCAGTAGAGTTAGGTATACTGGCCGGCGAAGGACTGTCTTTGTTATTGGATTTGTGGGCTGAAGACCAAGGTGATAGAAGAAACTTGGGAGTTTATGAGCCGGTTGTTAGAGGATGCCATTATGGGTGATGTGGTACCAGTGGGGGTGGTATAGTGTTAGGTGGCGAAATTGTCACCTTGTCACGGTGAGGCTCGCAATCTAGGGGGTTAGTGGGGAGGGGGCTTTGGAAAATGCCGGAGAAAAAGCCGATTAGCAGGCATGCGCATGAATTTTTTGGGATAGGTGTTACTTTTGGAATTCGCGAGAGTCAGGAGAGCAGTGCTTTCCAGCTGAGGCAATAGGGGTAAGCGCTGGATAAAAGTGGGTTGGTAAAGGGGTATCGTCATAGATTGTGGCTCAATGGGCGAAACAAATTTATTGAAAGTTTGCCAGGTAGCCTGGGAGGACCCGGGGGTAAATCGTACAAAATTATGAGGATAATGGTGGTTGCGTTGAGGAGTTGAGCGTGCAGTGGTAGGAAATGGGTGCTGGAGTGGTGGAAATGCATCTGAATAGGGTTGACTGCTAAGTAGATGGAAGTAATGAGGATAAGTGGAAGGCCTTGAATATGGAGGGGCAGTTGTATCATGCTGGAATGTGGCAACTCTGTTACCGAAGGAGAGTGGAGGCATGAATTCAGTGGGCCAACCAACTCGTGATTGTAGGCAGCGGTTAGTAGACCTTCCTAAGTTTGTTGACCTTCCGATTTGGCAGAGCTCATGCCGGGATGGCTTACTGGGGTAGAGTGTGCTGGGAGTGCCAGACTTTCGGGGTGAACGAACGGGTTGACTCACTGGATTAGCAGGATGGCTGGTCAAGTGCCGGGATTTTTGGTCAGTTGATTAGGTCATTGGTTTGTGCCTCCTGTGGGATTCAACTGATTTTGGCTGGGTGTCATGCTGTTGTTTGACAAGGAAGTGCTAGAGGGCGTGTCTGGCATGGAGTATAGGCCAGGCGGCTGGTGTTAGCCCGAAAAGACATCAGCGAGATGGCAATCCTCTGCGTGGTTACACCGTCAGTGCTCTTATCTTGGGGTACCAAAGTTGGTGGGTTTAGATGAGCACGTTTGCGGGGTGGTTGGACGGGCGAAGCGGACTGCGTTTCATCTGGATCTACTGGTATTGGCTACCACCAAAAGAGATGATGTCGGGGGATTACCACTTTTGCGGCGAGTATACGCGAATGTGGGGTGCCAACGCCACTATTACATTTATCCTCAGACAGACTAGCAACAGATTTGTAGGGTGAAGAGATTGGACAGGAAATTGAGCGGCGTAAGTACGGCAGAGGTTGGTTATGCAAATTGCTTTAAGGTGTGGTATTCGATGGGTTTTGTATTTTAGTCCCAGTAGTGGACACTGGGCAGGGATTGCTGGAGATGTGGGGCGATGGTGTCTATCACAGGGAGAAGGTTGGTTAGCTGATACCTTGGCAGCAGGCTCAGGATTTGGCCCATCAGGAGAAACCTGTACTGGTAGCGCACTGGTCAGAGGGGGAGCGCCAGATACAACCGAAGTTCTGCCAACTTGAGAAATTGCGGTAAATTTCTGTGACCATAATATATCTCTCTTGAACGGAGTTTTGTCCGTAAAGATCTTGATATTTTTATAAGGCGTATAGTTGGAAATGTTCGCTTTGTTTGCTGCAAACTCCTTAGCGGAAAGTTCATCACAAAATTGAAATAAAAATGGACGGTTATTCTTAGATTTTTTCAGGAGCGGTGGGTAATGCTACAAGCGCTGAGAATGGTAGATTGGACCAGTGGCAGTGGGAGGCGGTCGGGTACGTTAAAGAAAGTGGCATTCTTTGCATTCGCAATACGTTTGTGAGCTTC
Source organism: Fasciolopsis buskii (assembly GCA_008360955.1). Classification (NCBI taxonomy): domain Eukaryota; kingdom Metazoa; phylum Platyhelminthes; class Trematoda; order Plagiorchiida; family Fasciolidae; genus Fasciolopsis; species Fasciolopsis buskii. The sequence goes on along the minus strand of LUCM01008937.1, from coordinate 30,503 downwards.
CTTAGTTACGGAGTCAAAAAAGCGTCCTGTGGCAGCTAGATTGTTGGCATTATTTTCATTTGAAGGGTCATTTAGGCTGACTAATGGGGACGATTTCAATGACAGGTCCTCGATCTGTTATACTTCGATTTCTACGTCCCCTAGTCTTTTTGATACATCAAGAGATTTGGGACCAGAATGACTGAGTACGCCAATAAACGGAAATGAGCACGTTTTAGTGGTAATCAGAGGTTTTAATGGTTCTCTTAGCTCTACGGTGTGGTGCTGACGTCGCTTTGGTTAGGCTAGTGAAGGCGTCGTAGAGTTTGTAGAACGCCAAGAACATCTGAAATGGCTATGAGAGGCTATAAACGTTTGGCAGCAGGCAACGGGATGGTGTCAAGAAGTGCGGGAGCGTGCGGGTGAAAAGATAAATAGACAGGCTAGTTGGCAAAATTGCTCTTAAAAGTAGATCGATAGACGGGCAGAATATGTGGTTAGCAGCATAAAGACCTTTTAAATAGGTCCAGGCGTGAGCTGAAAATGTGATGGTTCAGGCTTAAAATAAATGTTTGCAGAAGAGTCAGCGAGAGATGAGGTCAGAGTTTAATGGTCAAAAAATTCAGGGAATACTTTCGACTAACAAAACGGTTCTAACTATGCTAAAAATACTGCAATAACACCCTAAACTGCAGAAGACAACAGCCAGAACAAATCACAGCAAGGAACGAAGTACCGCAGGGCTCTAGATTTGTATTTGTATTTTGCTACTCATCCGCGGGCTCCCGCAGCCTCGTCAGTTATTCATCTAGGAAGCATTTGAAACCGCTCGCATTATTTTCTTCCAGTAAAAATGCAGGAGTATGTTGCCAGGTGATAAAACACTGGCAGTAGCAAGAGAAGTAAATTTAATAGCTTAGGGCAGAGATTGCAACTGCGGATCTGGAAATCACCGCAAAGTTGTCCCAGATCAACGGAGAAAACACTTCAAAGATAAGATGGGTGCGGTATCGTTGGAAGTCCACCACTCCCGGGGACCGAGATGTATAGAGCAAAGCCAGTGAGATCTCGCTCAAGTGAATGCAGAGGGGCACCCTAGAAATATACAGGAGACACGTAGAGTCCTGACAGCTGCTGTAGACAAAAGACGGAAAGGCCGTTGGATAGCAAAAGGCAGACCCCGCGGAAGCACACAATTTTTCATTGTTCCTGAGCTTTCAGCCCCCCACAGACCATAACGCCGACATCCTATTCAAGTGTGTGATCACCAAATAGACCTTGCTGATGCCGCATTTGGCCGCAGCACTGACCTGAAAAGGCACTGCGGGCGAACTCAGAAACGGTGACCAGGGGTTCTAAGACAGTGGCGGAATCATCAGAATGCGACGACTAACCTGGGGATTGAGTATGTTTTGTTTGACCGTATCATGAGATCATCCATTTAAACAAAACTGGTTGACTCTAACGGTGGTTGGATCATTGGTGTGATCGAAGAATGCCAGAGGGATAAGTGCGGATTCTTTTGGCAGACCATCGTGGGTGAATTAATTATGGGAACTGGACCCCGAGGTTTTCCTAGAAAATGTTTTGTGATGAGAACACCTTTGATTTATCAAGGCATCGAGTGCAAACGTTTCTATGTCAGGCTGATTAAAATCCCCACCCAGTCGAGTTTCCACGTTTCCTTCGCTCATTTGCTTTCTCTGTGCGTCTCACCTCCTGTTTACCTTTGCTACTTACCATTAACTGAGGTAGCTGCTTGGTTTATTTTTCTCTTTATCTCCAAATTCACGTTCAGCTTGCACGCCCAATTCTGGAACCGGTGTTTTCGTAGCACCATGTCAGTCAGACATACCAGAAACTTGTCCGTTCTCCAATTCCCTCAAGACAGCCATGCGGATGGTATTTATTCGCCGGTCTTGACAATTGCCATCTCTCGAGCATTGCTATTTACACTTGATCCAGCTCCGTATGCTGTCATCATCCCCCTCTGCCTTCCAGAAAGACTGCGTTATCACTTCAACTAAGTTTGCATTTTTCCCAATTGTTTTCCTCACTCTAACTTCTGCCTTCATTTTTTTGTCACTTAGCTTCTTCCCCTCGTCAACACTACTCGATCAGTTCTTGATGTATCACCCTGGTACCTTATCTTATTTTTAGCTCAGTCGGTTATTGTAGCATGCGACTAAACCTAACTTTTTATGTCCCCGCTCATCGCAGCGCAGTTCCGTCACTTCCCGTCCAAGGCATTGTAGATGCTCGAATGTTCTCTCACCCTCATCCTGCTGTCGATGGTCCCTTTTGGTCTTAAAAGTACTTGTATTTTAAAGCCTACTGTGATTTTTCTGGGAGCCGTTGTTGCTCCCAAATCTTCTTCGTTGTCTTTTTGAGGCCTGAATGCGCACTGTTGAGTACCGCGGCTTTATTCATCCATGATTTCCAAGTGTGTTTTACCTAATTTGAAACATCTTCGCGATGGTTTACGCTGGCTGCCCACATTTTGTTTCATGGTGGGAAGCCTACTTTTCGATCACCAAGTCACTGAATAACTGGGGAATTTGTTATCCACAATAGTAATAATACTGCCTTACTTCTTCAAAGGCACCAAGACAAATGTACTCAGCATGGTCATGAAACCAATGAAAAAACGTGCATCTTCTAGGGTTGGAAGAATCTACAAGGAATCACATTAGTCACAACTGGCTGGGCGAGGACTTTCAGTCGATGTCGGCTACCGAAATTTGGAGCAGATATTATAGGCCGCCATACGCGCATCAAATATGGGGACGGTTCATCAAGGATGGGAGGGAGTGAATAATCTACGACCAAATAAGCAGTGGCAATGGGAGAAAATGGAGGATTCCAAACAGCGCGAGAAAGAATATATAGTTTGATGAAAATCGGAGAGGTTAATTTTTGGAGTCACAACCGGTTGCGATAAAAGGGTTTATGGGCCGGGATATAAACTGCGCACTTTCACAATGCTGCTGGATTCAAAATCGAATGCAGCAACGGAAGATAAGGTTGAGAAAAAATTTCGGTATGCCTGAGAGTGGAGACCTTGAGTCAGCTAAGCTGAAGTAAGATACATTCTCCTAAAGAATTGTCCCCGAACGCATCAAATTGTTGCCAAATTGGCGACTATAGCGAGTCTGAGCGAACGGTCGAGAAGCCGATGTGACCGAGAAGTAGGTGGCTAACGGGAAATTTATGCACGAATAGGGAAACAAGCTAGTTTAGCACTCAGTCAAATCTATGCTTAAGGGGCCATCAAAGTAAAGAGTGGCCATGATTGACGAAGTTATTCGCTTAGTTTGACGGCCTAAGTTAGTTTGCTTGGACCGCTTAATGTCAAGATTAGGTGAGTTTATGTTGTAACTGGCTCCATTGTCCACCACACAAAACCAGTCGGAGTGCACCAATGTTGCATGAGTGGAACTGACTGAGTTATGTAGCTCCACCACTGACATCCACATTTGGGGGACAGGATAAACGGCAAACTCCATCTTGGCTTTTTGCCGTATTACACACAGAGCCTATTCATGGGACGTGAGGTGAATTCCGAACCGGTCCAACCTCGAATAGAATATAAGATCAAAACCCCGTGAGCCATTACATTGATCGGCCTATTTGAGATCCGATACAAGACTAAATCAACAACCTTGCAAATGGTACAGTGACCGTGAACATAAATATTAGCGGCATCTTCCTTGCCAGTGATCCGTTGGTCAGGCTGAAACAGCTGGCGGCAGATCCCCGCATGCACCTCATCCATCACGCGATCAACGAAGACAGCACGGGGAACATATTCGTCGGGATCAGTCTCACTAAATGAAGTATTGAAGGAGTCACCGCCCTCACCGATGATTTTGTCACTTGGCATTTGACCATCGGGCGGAATGGCAGGTTTGAGGTAGCAAAGCTCCAAACAGACACTTTTCATTTGAACACCTGCTTGTCCTACATGAACATCAATGCATTCTTGCATGACGGAGCCGAAAATGGGAAGCATCGGCAACCAAAACAGGGCGGGGCACGTCGATGCATTCAAGAAGACAATGTGAGCCATGTGCTGCACGGTCCACGAACACAGAAGGTTTGAAAGCAAAAGTCAATGGCAAGGATTAGTTAACGTGGGTAGGTGGTGATATGCATTTGGATGGCAAACAGCACCCTGGTAGAATACGGTAGGCAGACGCAGAAACATAGTCCCTGTATATTTTGCGGGCGGTGGAAAGTGGTGTCCAAAGACCCACATTTTGCCTTGGGTGGCATCAGGGCGAGAAAACAAAAACGCTACCTATAGTGATCGGCCTGGCCGCCATACCTGAAAATACCCCACATACCAAAGTGGAAAAGGCGGATTAGAGGGCTCAAGCTGACGCGTCCAGAAATCAAGGAAAGTGGTGAATTATGTCGCAGATACCGGAGAGGTACGATGCATCTTCGCACTAGCAGAAACAGATGGACCCAGTAGAATAAATGAAGCTACAAATATACGCATATATCGGCGGGTGTCGGTTGCTTCAAGCCTAGTTGGCCAAGGCTTTCAAACCGAATTTAGGGGCTAACAAGGTCTGGCACATAGAGAAAGAAAGTCAGACGAACGTGAGCATAGCCCGAAGTTACCATGATGGATCGAGAACACATAGTGGGCATTAGGTAGAGCGCGTTAGGGGCAATTTCTGATTTGTGTAGAAACTTGTGTGCAACCTTGTATGGAGCAACCGCCTGAGTATGGATAGAGTAATTATACTGATCATACCCCGTGTCGCAAACAGCTAGTCCCGGCACACCGAAATTTGCGGAGTGAATGGTAGCAGGTGGATCTCATGATAGGTTGCAGAGGGCGTTGATACGCAGCTAATAAAAGTAGAATTAGGTAAACTTTCCGGATCTGTAGAAATATAAACTTTTACTCACTTATGTACGGAAGTCAGACAAGTCTCCCCGTGTTGCTTGGGTTGGCGTTATGGGCAACGGAATTGACATGATTCAACTACTGGAGAATAGAAAAGATGGCGGGATGGTTTATGCCGAGTTTCCCTGAACATTCCAAGGACGGAGGATGATGGTGCGGAAAGTTAGAAGCACGACTTCCGATGGCAATGCGCATATGCATGCAAATGTAGATATACCCTTATTTGTGGATATGCATCTGTCGGTCAAATCTAGGTGAGTTGTCCAGGGTCATGACGGAATTAACGCCGCCCTGAACACCGGGAAGCGAATGATGGATTAATGTTGCAGGAGGCTGGCTTTTCCAGGATTCCCGAAGTAACTGTACATAACAAGTACGGGGCAGTTAGTTTATTTTTTGGCTCGCAAAGTACATATTTAGCTGGAATGTGTTAGAAGTATAAGGTTAAATGGTTTCATGAAATAATTATCCGTGTGTTATCAACGGTCAACTCAGAATTAAGAAGCTATGCTAGCACCTTATAGCAGTTTCAGCCCTGTTGGAAATCGTCATCAGCTCTTATCTACCGGGCCCAAACAGGAACACGAGCTGAGTGGATGATTACTAACAAGGATAAAACAGCTGTATGATGCCTGTATCGTTTCTTAATGGCGCTTTAAGCCCTAACGTCAGGCGGTGAATTATTTCGTGGAAACTTGGTATTCACACAGATCTGCATATATATTGACTAGCCCGTCCAGTCCATTCGTGAAATTGTTTGCCGGGGTCTCTAAAGCGCCAAACGTTGTTATGGAATGAAGCCACGCTTACTCGGATAGGTTAAAGAAAAAGAGCACGCACGCAGGGGATGCGGAAGGGAAACGTTTTTCGTAATACGCAAGAATAACCATACGTATTAGATTCAGTCGAGTCCCGACGGGCAAAAAGTCAGATTTTTATAAATGTCAAGGAAGTATTTGTTTCTTCGTTTTCTTACATAGCCAAAGAGGTACTTTTTAATGCTTTTGGGAAAATCAAATTTCATTTCCTTCTACTTTGGGAAACAAAGTCGTTCAACTCACGGGCTTTTAGAAAGCCGAAACGATTCGCGCTCAGGTGAGTTTGGGGATACGCCAGATAAGAAAAAATATCCGTGAACTCGTTCTAAATGCCTCAGACAATAGTGAAAAGTGCGCAATTTCTGTGGGAGTTAATCTTGCGGTGTTGGATATTTCACACTGGAACTTTGGGCTCCGGCTGACCTCTTCTGTAGTGGGGAGGGAACAGCGAGGAGAATAAGGCGTTGGTTTCTAACTTTAGCCGCCGATGCATAGCTGTTCTCTGTAGTAATAGCATCCGAATGGGGAAGGTGTGCTTGTAAATGCCGGATTCACAAGGAATCCACGTTTATTATTTTGCAGCATTTTATTTGATTCGGATTAAAGCAGCCAAGGGACATTTTGATTAACATAGTTGCATTTCTTCATGCATTTGCAAACACGGGATGATACTGAGTATTTCGCCACAGTGAGTTACAACTATAGTGAGCGTGCCGCCTCAATATAAGAAATTCGGTGCCCCATTGGTTTGCTTCCTTCTGCAACATTTTCTATCGAGTGCTCCGAGATGATCTGAGTGTGTTCATAAATTACGCCCAAGTGACAAACCTGACAATTTTCGGAGTGATTTGGTCACCATGTTTGAGACTTACTCAGGCACGATGCAATCGTGGCTAACTATGCCGCCAATTACACCGGAAAGTTTCATGATCCGCTGGTTTTTCCAAGACTGTTGTAACGGTAAGTCTCGTTTCCAATAATTTGAATAGACATGCAGGCAATTTCCTTTTGGTGGAAGGGAAATAGTCCACAATAAGAATGGCCTACATGACGTCAACGGCATTCAAGGGGCTTGGCCGGCTGCTTCGGACTTCAGGGCCGGTCGGCGATCTAGGTGCAGGTGTGAGGCCAGTTGCTTCGGGCATCTGATTTCTAAACTACCGGTGTGATGAAAATTGTGATTGGATCGGGTCAACCATTCCATAATACTAATTGTTGCGCCGATATAGGGTGGGACACTGTGAAAAGCGTTTGTCGTACCATAAAAGATTAGCAAACCTAATTTTCTGTTGTTTGCTGACATTGTGTTAGCGCTGAAGCAGTCAGTCATGCAAGTAGCGAAAAACTTCTTTTGCAGGAAGCATACTGACTGATGCCAAGGATCTCATGTCTCCGAAGCTAGGAACTTCCACTTTCCGTAATTAAACCCTCCAAAATTATGGAGGCTATGCATATCCACTCGACTGGAAAGTAGCAGACAGGGTCACTTTGGCCGCCTTATTGAGAATGGGGACAGGGACAGTTCTTCCACTGTGGCAAGAAGTCGCAGCATTGAAAAGATCCATTAGGGACGTTTCAAAATGAAATTATTGTCAACACCACCAAACTGGTAACAGACGATACTGAGTCAGTTTCTTACGAAGATTACAGGGACCAGACAAATGTCATGAAACACGCAGGGAGTAGTTTCCGCTGGCGGGACGTGCGCGACAAACACCGGCTGCTTTCTTCCTATAGAGCATATGGCTCAGTCAGTCCCGTGCTTTGTGGTCCTTATTTGAAACGCATTCCTATTCATCTTCCGACATCTTCGCAGATGCAGATTACAGTGGTCTGATAGGATGGCCAGCGCAATGGTTAGGGAATAAAGCCACCGTTTGTTCTGTTTGTGGAACTCTTATGGTCTACGGGCCCGGTGTACATGCTGCAGGGCGTCAACTATAACTGATCATGTGATCTACCGCCGGTGTTTACTAATTAAAACTGCCAAGAAAGGGCATAACTGAATAGGTCGCGGATAGCAGTGTGGGCTGGGTGCTAGGACAGGATTTGTTACGAGAAATCATAGAAAGGAAAAAAGGTAGAAGAATAAGAATATTGGAATTAGTGATTTGTGTTTGAACAGGACGACAGAAAATTGTACCACATAGTAGTTTCAGTAAGCTTACATGAATAATTAAGAAAGAAGAACGACGGCAATTGTTATGGACGTCAGCATAAGTACCAGGTGTGCGGTTAAGGGAACAGGGGCATGTTGAAAAATGGAAGGGTGGGTGGTGAAGCCTAAGTGGATAGTCCGGTGAGCTACTTCCCCAGACCGTCCAACAAAGTAGCCACGCTTATTTACCAAACAAGGGCGGTGTGGGGTTTCCCATTTCGCAGGGTCAGGTCTGGGCTCATGGCATACCTATCCATTGTAGAAGTTGACCCATTCATTTGCATCCCAGGAGTGCTTTGGTTGCTGGGGCCAACCTGATTCAGCAGGGACGTTTCCGTTTTTTCTAACAGGGGAATGGTTGAGCCCATATAGGTACTTTCCATAGTTTCTTTGCCTGACCTTAATTTTCCGCGTTGATTTTTGCAACTGCCGACGGTGGTCTGTTTTCCCCACGGTCGGAGATGCTGAAGTAAACCTGTCACAGTCGTTTGGGTTTTCGCATGGACTAAAGAAACAAAGGTGGTGATAAGCAAGCACACGGCGGATGGTGGTTTATGCAGTAAAATGCAGACCTGTACGTATGGCTCTGTCATTGTCAACGCCTTGTCTTGCTTTCATTAACGAGTGCTGCTTGAAACTTACTAATGTGGACTTGTGTGTCGCATAAGCGAATCACATCGCTTGTGTGACGTGGACAGATTTCCCTTTTTTATAAATAAAACTAGGCTGGGTACTTAGGGGAAAGGAGTCTACCTGGTTCGCGTTAGCAGGTTACTGGGAAGCAAGATGAGTAGGTAGGAAGAGTAAAAGGAACTTCGAATATATTCTCTGCTGAAATGCCTACGAAGAGAGAAACTAGTTCCGGCAATACCCAGCATAAAGACAGGATCAATAATGTTGGAAAAGTAAATAAGGGGCAGAGAAATCTATGAGGAAATGAATCCGGGTTGAGGCGACGTATCATATTGCCATTAGGCTGTACCGGGTGAGGATTAAATGCCTTCACAGAACTTTGGTGCTATTGTGGAACTCAATAAATGGAAACAATTGCCGTAATCTGAAATGTTTGATTAGGGATCCAGATGGAGGGTAACGTTTGTTATTCCTCAACACAGAGCACGAGCTCAAGCCGGGATCCCGACCATCCTGTTCACCGGCATATCAGAACTTAGGGATGCTATATATGATATCGCACTTGGCCTTTAGTAATCCTCCAACTACCGCCAAGTGAGCTTGCCATTTTTAAGGCCGAAGTATTCTGTTCCTAAGCAGCCCACTAAAGATATCACCCCAGTTGAGGTCCCGGGATCTTTGAAGACACTAAAGAGCTCCCAGATTCCAGAGCCTGGCAGCATCCACCCGCTCATTGGATCCCTAAGAAATTTCTTGCGCCGCTCACAAATTTTCTGAAAACAGGAAATCAGCCGACCCAGTAAGGGTCAGCCGTAAATTGTTCAAAGAAGCATCGCGGAGAGAACCTGTCAGGCTAACTTGTGTCGTGTGTAAAGTGTCGGAGAGGATAAATTTTGGGCGTATGCAAAGGCCCCTTTTGCAGTCGACTATGCTTTAGAAACAACCGCCCCAAGTCGCCAAAGGCCGTATATCAGCAGCTCGCCATTGACTCACAGCACTGTAGTTCATAAGTTCACGTGTACCACTTTGTACTGGCTTCCTCTCGCTCCTTCCCAAAATTCTTCTATCAAATCCATAAAAAACGGACTCACGAATGGTCAGCATTTTTATTGGCTTCTTATACAAACTGACGTTCACAATACATATTGACATCCAAAAACAGCTGACGACCGTCGTTTTTCATCAACCTCTATTCTCATCTGCGGAATTTGGCAATAGACCGATGCTCGAAACAAAGCTCATGTATTAGTATTGCGATCGCACAATTCCCATCCATTGACGCCGCTCTCCTTGCTTAATCGGTCTGTGCCTTCATAAGTTTCGAGTTTTATACTGCCTTCTTTGATATCCAGTCTGGTTTTTTACTCGTTGCCATTCCGTTATCGCATCCATAACGGTACTCATCTCTACCCTATAACTCTCTTGATTATCAAGTACCCCGGCCAACGGGCGGCGACAGCCATTGCCCTCCAGCCATATTTTACGCCCGCGGTACGCACTTTTGCTGCATTCAAACAATAAAACTCGCAGCGCAGGACTGGAAATCAGCCACAGGAAAATCTTTGCGAACCATTATCTAGCTTGAGTTAAAGCCCCCTGCTCGAGAAACCACAATGCCCGTTATGATCTTCTGAGCAAAACCACATTGCATTGTATGTTTGGTTTCCATTTCCCGTGTCTTCACTGTGCCTTCTTGGCCCTATTTTGATCTTATCTTGCACATGACTCTCGTATGTCGAGAAATATACAAAAACAAACAAACTTCTTAAATTACTAGAGGTCGCTCTCACCCCCTGTCACTTCGGTTTATATTGTCCGTATTGCCTGAGCATCCTCTATGTGAAAAATTTATCTTGCCTTGCGCAAGCATCTCGCAAATCGAGAAATATACATTATCATTATCATGTCTAGATGCCTTAAGGCCGATGAGCTGCTTACCGAGTTTTCAGAAGGCGGTTCTACTAAAACATTCCGCAGCGTTTCCCCTGGCTGGCTGGTTGAGAAACTCAAAGCATTTTGGGTGGCCTGAGGCAAGAATCTTCTGACTCGCATGACCACGCATCTACAGTTCCCCTGCAGTGGTTACATGGCAATTCACTAGCTTTCTGCCTTTGGGCGAAGATCGCCTAACTTGTTTTAACTGGCAAAATCCATCACTGTCAACTTCGCGACTTTCTCCGTCGATCAAGATGCCTGAGCACAATGAATTGGGTTTGAGCAGCCCTGTTCAACCGAAACCTTCTTTGATTAGCTTCATGGGCTGTCTGCTCCCTGTTCTAAGGGTGCAACACTCAGAGGAGTGCAAGGGCAAACGGGAAGCAAGAAAACGCAGGAAGTAAAAACAACTAGCCTTTTCCGGTTTTGCAGTAACCGGGAAACTTCTTTTTACCCACTATAACTTCTCTTTATGCGAAAGCATATTCCAAAAACACTTTCTTCGTTTTCAATAAAGGCTTTTTCCTTACTGAAGGACATTAATTATACCAATCATTCAGCCTCCTGGCATGTTTGAACGCTTATTAATAACGGAGACCGGTCAGTGGTTATCCCCGGGATGATGTCAAGGCCACTTCCGGTTGTAAATCCTCCTAAAAAGTAGCCTAGTCCGCATTAAGGTGGCTGCCTTTTCTAATTCGGGGAAACATTATCTCTCTCGTCGTTTGCGGATTCTGTGTCTAATAATATCCTAGATAACTGAAGGCTCAAGGCTGGGCTTAGTAGCAGCGACAGGCATTAGATAAACCTGCCAGTCCCCTCATCCTTGGCAAAATCACTTTCCTATGACATCTCAACTACAAATTATTGCTTCAGCGTGCTTCAGCGGTGCATAAGTCATCGCAGAAGAGTTCAACAATCCCGGCTTTTATAGGTACGCTCCTTCTCTTCCAATTTACTCGTTTTTTTTCGAAGTGTTCATCATAACGATTGGGACCAACAGGCAGCTGATTCAAATAGGAACAGAAGTATTCGTAGCCTGATACTCAAGGTAAACTTAACACACATCGAAGCACCTGCGGGAGCCAGTTTATCTCGATATTATTGTCTGACTGTTAGCTGTTTATGGACGTGGTTCTCTCTAAACTGTTTCACACCCCAACTCCAGGATTTTATTTCAAGTTTTGTCGGGATATCTTGCCCACTGAACTTCCTAGTCCCATTTGGAACTCGACTTTCTTGGCAGGAAAAGTATGGGTGCACCTCCTATCCACATGTTTCTTGGTGCTATGTCGTGCCTTCCAAACCACCCATTTTGACCAAATCAACCATCTTCTTGTTTAATTCTAACAAGGCCTTTTCAAGTCCCGAAATGTTTTGTTATTTTTGATAGCAAATCCCCTAACAAAATCTCTGGAAACCGCAGCGGTCGACGAAAAAAGAAGTAGAAGCTGGTAGCACCAAACCAGCTTAATTCAAACGTTGCAATACCAGAACGGACCACGAGCAAAACCATCCCTTCTAGTCTCTCAATCATTACGGTTTATTTAGTCATCAACTCCAACACTTGCGCAAACAACCGGAAGGAGCTTGAGGAGGTAATGAGCTGTTTCGTCGTCTCCGATCTGACAGTAAACAATAACCCAGGCAACCCAGGCATACCTCGTTTGACCACAAGGGCATACTCAACTGTCGCATTTTTACCGAAGTAATTAATTTAGCGAATTTCATAACTGGTGTTGCTTTGTTTTCCTCCACCAGCGTTACACCGCTGCTCGCAGTGAGTTCTCTTTTGAGTTTTTAGTCAACTAGGGTGTTTTGTAGTAGTCTTGGCACATTCAGAGCTTTTTCCTGGTCAAAAATTTGTCAAATTTTTTTGGACACCTTAACGTGAGCTGATCCTCGCGTAACAACTCTGCTGATTTTCTACTTGAGATCTAACTGTAACACACAGCTTTGACACGGCGTTCTAATAAACGCCTTTACATTGTAAACCGTAAACACCATCGATCTGTCTCTCTTTTCACGATTAATTGCGCCAAGGGGCCTGTTTACTCACCTTCTCGCTTAAAAGTCCTGTCACTTGTCGTCACTGTCCAGTCGCCCAAAATCAACGAGACAAATAGACAGCCAGATATTCTTCACGTATCTTTACATTTCCGCAGTTTCCGACCATCTTCCTTAGCGGTCGTTGGAATTAGCTGGTTATCAAATCCTATTACTTACGTACTGCCTAAAGCATTTTTTGACTTAGATAGAAACCTCCTCTCCATATAAATTTTCAGTGTTCCATTTTAATTCGATTATATTTTGAATAACCTTTGATTGTCATCATACTAGTGTTGGTACAATCTCAATTTAGATAACGACTACTTGGATCGATCCAAGACCTCTCGCCCAGTTTCCACTCTACGATTTCACAAAACTTTTGACGCCCCTAGGTGCATCCCTCATAACACAACCATAAAGCTATACACATCGTCCCGCTTTGTTGAAATGGTGGTCTCTAGTCCCAAACGTACCAAGATCATAGCTGCTAGACGCACCCCGTCGACACCCTCACAACCCATTCGCCAGCCTCCAGCGTGCACTGTTAGTGTCACAGACGTGTTCGTGGAGAATAACAATAAACGATGGAAATTAAGGCAAGCGATTCATGAGATAAAGAACAATATTTTGCTAATAGAACCAGTGCTTGCAAAGCTGCTTCCTCCTACCCACCTGGCTAAGACTCCCGAAACCCCATTACGCGAACAGCTCGCTGGCGTCTGTTGGGCTATCGACTCAATATCATCAGAAATTAAGCAACGAAACCTAAGATCGCCTTGTGCTGTGGTTTACAATGTCCCTGACCGCATTCCACTAGACTCGTTTAAAAACACTCTCCTCTCTGCTTGCAATATAACAAAACACCCCTGCCATTGTTTAGGACTAAGTAAACGAATATTAACCAGACCATGTCCAGTATTGTTTCAGTTCCTTAGATCCTCTGCGCGGGCAGTTTTTCAGGAGTGAAGCTAAGACAGCCTAAACTACCCCGTTCAGGTCCATAAAAATTACCCCTGATAAAATCCTTATTCAAAGGGAGGCCGTCAGACCGCATGCAAGTGAGAACTCAAAAATGGTTCCACCAAACATAAAGCACCCCAAGCTGCCCGGCATAGCTAGGGGCTTGATACCTGAACCGGTCCCTGTGGCTCCACCACAGCCACAGGAATGTGTTAGCTTAGACAGCTCACTACTGTCTCCCTTGCCACGGCCATCCTGGAAAAGCCCGCATATAAACCCCTCACCTACGACCTTCTTCGTTCACCTCAATGACCTCTCTTTTCCCCGCGAAGCAAACATGTCTAGCACCAATCAAAACTCGCCCTGCCCCATCCGGACTATTAGGACAATAGTTACTGATGGTAAACCTGCGTTTACCCCATAAACAAGCAACACACTACTCCCCGGTGGAACAACGCCGGCGTTATTAGCCCAGCGACCAAAATACTCCGACCTTACCCTATTTCATCCCCGGTGCCTCAACTGCCTGACTGTAATCGCGCTGAATTTTTATTGCCCGCTTTTCTTTTCACGGGGAAGGAAGGGTCACTTCCGAGAGAATTTCCAAGCCGAATGAAAATGACAGACTTGCACCCCAGATTTAAAAGACAGCAATGCAACAGCTGTCCCCTGTCAAGGGCATTTACTGATGCGTCAGATTTCCCACGGCAGCTGTCTCTGGCCTCCACTAAGCATACCTCCACCGTCGTATCGGTACTACCACCAACATCCGCTTACCGGGGCCTCCACCCAAACACAAGGATCGTGCCCCATTTCCACTAATGTCTATTTTTCGACCACGCCTACCCAGCCAGAAAAGTCCCTCTTCTTCCGCCCTCCGGAACCACCACCGCCACATCTATTTTCTTGCCCAAATCCACTACTTTTATGCCTCCCGCAATACTTGTCCCCCCAGTAATTCGAGTTACCCCCACGCTAGCATAATGAAGAACGCTATATGCCCTCGTTCTTCCTCACCTCCACCTTCTGTCGCATCTCATTCAGCGCCCAATAAAATGGAACTAATTCCTTCTGCTTACCCAGCTATTCCCATTACAATTGACTCTCCGCGCACCGTCTCTCTATCTTTGCAACCTCATCACTCACCCCGCCCAGATGGCCACATACCCTTCTCTTTCGCGCTAATTAACTGTCGTTCAATCCTAAATACATTTACTCACCTAAATTGCTTTGCTGCGTCTTCCAACCAGGATATAATCTTCATCATTAAGTCTTGGCCTACCAAGGATACACCTAATAGTGCGACTTCTCTTGCGGGATACCAATCTTTTAGAGGTACCAGAAACGACCCCCGTGGGGGCGGTTGCCTTATTTATGTAAGGCAGGGCCTATCAGTCTCCATTCTTATGCATCCCACACTCGAAATGATCCAATAATCGGTATGGCTTACTATCAGTGTGTCGTCCTGTGTTATCCATACTTCCTGCGTCTGTCGCCCACCAGCTTATATTGAAATTTGGCTTCCCCTCCTAGCGGACGCATTTGACTACCTTGCATCCCTCTCATCAACATCGAAAATCACTGCCGGAGACTCTAATCTCCCTGGCGTAACCTGTTCCACGATTTCGGCTCAACCAAGCCTAACATCGTTCGTCTCCCATCTGCATCATGGAGGTTGGGTACACCACGTCACGTCACCCACCAGAAACAATAATATATTTGATTTCATCTTTACACATACTGATCACCACATCTTGGTTCATATCGGAAATAAATTTCCATGGGGCGACCACAGGGTAGTTCACGATAGAATCCACGTCCATGCCCCCTCCCCAACCATCCTATTGGCACAGCTTGTCCACCCTATCTTAACTGGCAGCACTTTCCGTCGCTAGTACGCCAATATGACTGGAGAAGCTTTTTCCTAGCGACTGACCCACAGATGGCTGCAGATGAATTTTATCGCAACATTGCCAGCTGCATCTCGAAACTGACCATTAAAGAACGAATGAACAAAAAAGACTTCACAACTTGCCTCTCTGAAAGCCAAATATGCTAAGTTGCAACGGCACTTTTCCTTGACACATGACTTTTCCAAGTTTATTCTGTCGCACCGTCTGTCCGATACCATCTCTCGCCTAAGTGAATCTCTCCTTCGGAAAGAAAAAGCTAGGGCACTAAGGCATAAAAATCACACCATAACACCTTCAAAACTATATAAATTAAGATCCCTTGATCGCAAACCATTAGTGAACTTCCTTGTTTTGCCTATAGGTGAGTCTGCAACAACATCAAAAGACAGCTGAGGCGTTCAATCAATATTTTGCCTCCTCCATGGCCCCAGCTGCAGGCAGCGATCCACCCAAAATACAGAATAGAAATAACTTCTCCTTATCTTCTGTGTCCTTTGATGTTAAGGCTACTGAACGACATTTAGCCAATTTCAAACCAGGGTCTTACAAAGGCCCTGATGGCATCCCTCCATCAGCCGTTCTTAACTGTGGCCCTGACCTACCTTTGCTGCTGCTCAACGTCTTCACAATTTCAATTAACTCTGACGCAGTTCCGGTCAACTAGAAGCACCCTTTAATAACCCCCATCCATAAGAAGGGGTCTCTTCACAATAAGCCCAACTACCGTCCCATCAACCACATGCCTTTTATCTCCAGGCATATAGAGATGGTGGTAAAACGATCCATCGTGGACTGCCTTCTAACCTCTAACCTCCTTAGCCCCAAACAGCACGGATTTCTCCAACCTCGTTCTCGCTCCACCAGCCAATTTGACTTCCTAACTAACCTAGCAAACAGAGGTATGGTATTCTCAGTCTACCTCGATATGTCTAAGGCTTTTGACCGTCTCCCTCATCTGCATCTTTTATCCAAAGTATGCTTCTTTGGCATCACCGATCTTCCTCTATCCTGGCTCTCGTCTTACTCAACCCAAAGATCACAGGTGGTCTCCGTTGACGGCATTACCTCCAATCCCAGACCTGTAACTAGTGGCGTCAAACAGGGCAGCGTACTTGGTCCCCTGCTATTCCTCATGTACATTAATGAGGCACTAGATTCAATATCTCACGGCGTCCCTTTCCTGTTTGCTAATGACATAAAAAGAGTTTACCCTCTTAAATCGAATGAAGTAAGTATTGCGGTTAGAGATATTTGTGCCGATTTGTCTGCCTTAGACGACTGGTGTACCCCCCGGATGGTAAGCTTCTCTGTCGATAACAGCGAAATACTCACATATAGGTGTACAATACCTACTGCATGTAAACCCGCAATCCGTGACCTTGGTCTCAACTACTCAGCCTCCCTAAATTTCTCAGAGCATGTAGTTATTCAGTCGGCTAAATCTAGGAGAAATGTGAGCCTGATTTTTCGCACAATGAAACTATCCGACAGCATCCTCAGCATTCATAAAAAACACGTTCGACCACTCTTTGAGTATGGCACTTTTATATACTCCAGCATGTCAAAGTCGGATAGGATCTCCATTTAACGTATTCAGAGACGCTTCACTAAGCAAGTGATAGGTTGGTCGACGACTCTAAATTACAAGGAACGCTTTCTAGCCCTCGCACTCGAGCCACTTCGGCTACGGCGACTGAAAATTAACCTGGCTTTTCTGCATAACCTGGTGAATAGGCGCTCCTTCTCTACCGACCCACCTATATTCTCCCCTGCCAGCCTCTACCCACTCTGTCATAGGTCCCTAATCATCCCTACGGAAACCGCCAAATCCTCTCTAAGGTCGCATTTCTTTCTTGTTGTTTATGCCAAACTTTGGAACAAAGTTCCCATTAGCATTCGGTGCATAAAGAACCAATCCAGTTTTAAGGCTGCCTTAAATACTTAACTAAGTGTCACCCAGGTCCTTCAATAACTAACAACCCTATCTCGGAAGAGCGTGCCTTTGAGTCAGCCATCGATTTCTAGATACACATCCCCCTCCCTGCTTTTCCCAACACAATCTGGGGGGGGGCAAGCGAACCTAGTACACAAGCATAATACGGACAACACCGCATATACGATCCTTACCTCTCAGAGACTCGCACGTAAGAAGTTCGGTTAGGATTGCAACAGTTACTGCAGTAGTCTCCAAAACCTGTATCTCGGCCAACAATGCTAAATAACAGTAAGGTCCTTGATAGCAGAAGGATGCTGGATTCTATGACAGCTATAATCACGATTAACCCTTTGCTTGTCGGTATTCTCGCCCCTGATTCCATTCTCCATAAATTTCTGCGCCCCCTATTTACTCTTCCAACATTATTGATCCTGTCTTTATGCTGGGTATTGCCGGAACTAGTTTCTCTCTTCGTAGGCATTTCAGCAGAGAATATATTCGAAGTTCCTTTTACTCTTCCTACCTACTCATCTTGCTTCCCAGTAACCTGCTAACGCGAACCAGGTAGACTCCTTTCCCCTAAGTACCCAGCCTAGTTTTATTTATAAAAAAGGGAAATCTGTCCACGTCACACAAGCGATGTGATTCGCTTATGCGACACACAAGTCCACATTAGTAAGTTTCAAGCAGCACTCGTTAATGAAAGCAAGACAAGGCGTTGACAATGACAGAGCCATACGTACAGGTCTGCATTTTACTGCATAAACCACCATCCGCCGTGTGCTTGCTTATCACCACCTTTGTTTCTTTAGTCCATGCGAAAACCCAAACGACTGTGACAGGTTTACTTCAGCATCTCCGACCGTGGGGAAAACAGACCACCGTCGGCAGTTGCAAAAATCAACGCGGAAAATTAAGGTCAGGCAAAGAAACTATGGAAAGTACCTATATGGGCTCAACCATTCCCCTGTTAGAAAAAACGGAAACGTCCCTGCTGAATCAGGTTGGCCCCAGCAACCAAAGCACTCCTGGGATGCAAATGAATGGGTCAACTTCTACAATGGATAGGTATGCCATGAGCCCAGACCTGACCCTGCGAAATGGGAAACCCCACACCGCCCTTGTTTGGTAAATAAGCGTGGCTACTTTGTTGGACGGTCTGGGGAAGTAGCTCACCGGACTATCCACTTAGGCTTCACCACCCACCCTTCCATTTTTCAACATGCCCCTGTTCCCTTAACCGCACACCTGGTACTTATGCTGACGTCCATAACAATTGCCGTCGTTCTTCTTTCTTAATTATTCATGTAAGCTTACTGAAACTACTATGTGGTACAATTTTCTGTCGTCCTGTTCAAACACAAATCACTAATTCCAATATTCTTATTCTTCTACCTTTTTTCCTTTCTATGATTTCTCGTAACAAATCCTGTCCTAGCACCCAGCCCACACTGCTATCCGCGACCTATTCAGTTATGCCCTTTCTTGGCAGTTTTAATTAGTAAACACCGGCGGTAGATCACATGATCAGTTATAGTTGACGCCCTGCAGCATGTACACCGGGCCCGTAGACCATAAGAGTTCCACAAACAGAACAAACGGTGGCTTTATTCCCTAACCATTGCGCTGGCCATCCTATCAGACCACTGTAATCTGCATCTGCGAAGATGTCGGAAGATGAATAGGAATGCGTTTCAAATAAGGACCACAAAGCACGGGACTGACTGAGCCATATGCTCTATAGGAAGAAAGCAGCCGGTGTTTGTCGCGCACGTCCCGCCAGCGGAAACTACTCCCTGCGTGTTTCATGACATTTGTCTGGTCCCTGTAATCTTCGTAAGAAACTGACTCAGTATCGTCTGTTACCAGTTTGGTGGTGTTGACAATAATTTCATTTTGAAACGTCCCTAATGGATCTTTTCAATGCTGCGACTTCTTGCCACAGTGGAAGAACTGTCCCTGTCCCCATTCTCAATAAGGCGGCCAAAGTGACCCTGTCTGCTACTTTCCAGTCGAGTGGATATGCATAGCCTCCATAATTTTGGAGGGTTTAATTACGGAAAGTGGAAGTTCCTAGCTTCGGAGACATGAGATCCTTGGCGTCAGTCAGTATGCTTCCTGCAAAAGAAGTTTTTCGCTACTTGCATGACTGACTGCTTCAGCGCTAACACAATGTCAGCAAACAACAGAAAATTAGGTTTGCTAATCTTTTATGGTACGACAAACGCTTTTCACAGTGTCCCACCCTATATCGGCGCAACAATTAGTATTATGGAATGGTTGACCCGATCCAATCACAATTTTCATCACACCGGTAGTTTAGAAATCAGATGCCCGAAGCAACTGGCCTCACACCTGCACCTAGATCGCCGACCGGCCCTGAAGTCCGAAGCAGCCGGCCAAGCCCCTTGAATGCCGTTGACGTCATGTAGGCCGTTTGTATTTTTGACAACCTTTATCTTTACAAGGCCTTGTACACTGCAGGAAGGGTTCATTTCACTCGCCCTCATTTTCAATCCATCTTCTTCCCAGGTGACCGTTTCCTCCAGCCACTCTTTTAACTTCTGCTGACTTTCCAGTTTCGAAGTTACTGGCCCATTTCCTCCTTCAGGAACCTCTACTTCGTATGGCCTCATAGTTTAGTGCAACCCAAATGAGCCTCTTCATTTCCGCGAACACTAGTGTATTACCTTCAACACATCCTCATTTCAACCAATGCATGAATAAATGAGATTCACACGCAAAACCTTTTACGACTTTTGTATTTCCTACAAAGCAGCCAATAAGCTACTCATTGCGGAGTTAGCGGCCTAGGAAAAACTAATCGGTTTCTTAACCATCCGCACAGAAGCAAAGACATCCATCGACCCTTTAGGCTGATATTCATAAATACTGATTCAATCATGAGAAGAATAAGTTGCATAAGCTCATCTATCTTAACAGATTAAAATTGTTATTCTTATAACTGCAATCTTGCTAACGGAGTACTCCGCATGGGCGAAAGTGCCATGGCCGAATGTTATCATTTCTTGAAAAACGGGGTTCGGCAACAAGGAGGTGGTCTAGCGTGGACCGAGGAGGGATTGAAGATCGCACGTTTACGTCATCGTATCTTGGTGATATGGATGAGTATGCATGTTGTGATATCAAATTAGAACTGTAGGAGATGATATTGGATTGTTAACATCGCTCTTCCAGACCGAACTCCGACAGCCTCTTCCTGATAACTACAGCACTGAACTGGCATTGGGAAAATCCTGGATGTCTGAAAATGACAGCTGGAGACTGCACGGCTTCGGAACTATATTGGTCTTTGCATTCTACTTTCCTAAAAACTGGCTTTTTCTGAATAAGTTTAGCCTGAGAGGACGGGTTCTATATGTCACACCTCACACCAGGCTTAAGGAAAGTATCACTCACGGTAATTTTCAGCTCGCTGATCGCTACTTGTGTGCTATTCATACTGCCAAAAGTGACGCATATCCCACAGGCCTCTAACACAGCGTGCCGGAACGGATTAAGCTTTCTGGTTAGGGCCGAGATAGGGGAGGCTTATTTCTTACTAACAGTTGCCGACTACCAGCAAAATGCTAATTTGTCATTTTGGAAAGTTGCCAAAACCAAACCACGCAAGAGTAACACCGACCATCTGGTCCCAAAAAAAATTGACTCACTTGTATGCAATCTAACCTTTCCAGGCGACAAACAGATTAGTAAAACAAGTGACTTCACAATTCGCCCAAGCAGCTGCGAGTGTGGCACATGACAGCCTTTTTCATTAAAAGGACCTAGAAGCAATTATCCACTTCAATGAATTAGAAATTCCGGAATACTCAAGGAGAAGAAGGAAACCGCAGCCGCCACCAAAATTTCGGCGTTACCGCTTGGCAACATCTAGTTGAATGGTCCCCTAGGCACTAATGAGGTCTTTATCTCCTTTTCCACGGTTTCTTTGACGAAAGATAATATCCTTCCTCTCGTAATTACGTTTATCTTCCAGTGAACACTTCCATTAACACATTCCACCCCTCTGATGTCATACCTTAATTCGCTAAATTTAAAGTCTCACCGACAAAGGCCGAACGCATTACGCGCGGCAATTCTCGGATTTGAAGGACCCAATATTCTTTCTTTTATTTGACTTACTCAATTTGTCCATGAAACACGGTATTGCACGGGAAAGGGTCTCGGCTTGACCCAGCAAACCGGCAAACCTCATCCCAAAGCCGTTGAAAAATAAGGAGACTGGTAGACGGACATTTACCGATCGTCTGCTCACCATCAATCTCATCAACTAAGGTTGGCATGGCTCTTAAAAACCCGTCTCATGCAATTTCTGGAACTGATTATTTCAGTCATGTTATCACGGTTAAGATAAGATAGGATAATGTATATTTCTCGATTTGCGAGATGCTTGCGCAAGGCAAGATTAATTTTTCACATAGAGGATGCACAGGAAATATGGACAATATGAATCCAAGTGACAGGGGGTGAAAGCGACCTCTAGTGATTTAAGAAGTTTGTTTGTTTTTGTATATTTCTCGACATACGAGAGTCATGCACAAGATAAAATCAAAATTAGGCCAGGAAGGTACAATGAAGAAATGGAAAACGGAAACCAAAAGTACAATGCAATGTGGTTTTGCTCACAGGATCATAACAGGCAATGTGGTTTTCCGAGCAGGGGGCTTTAAGTCAAAGCTAGGTAATGGTTCGCAAAGATTTTTCTGTGGTTGCATTCCAGTCCTGCACTGCGAGTCATCTTGTATGAATGCAACAAAGGTGCGCATCGCGGGCGCAAATTATGGCTGGAGGGCAATGGCTGTCGCCGCCCGTTGGCCGGGGTACTTGATAATCAAGAGAGTTATAGGGTAGAGATGAGTACCGTTATGGATGCGATTACGGAATGGAGATGAGCGGAAACTAGACTGGATATCAAAGAAGGCAGTATAAAACTCGAAACTTATGAAGGCACAGACCGATTAAGCAAGGAGAGCGGCGACAATGGATGGGTATTGTGCCATCGTAATACTAATACACGAGGTCTGTTTCGAGCAATTTTGCGTTCATAAGTTCAACTTGGTGTAGAGATGAAGGTGGCGTTGAAAAAGAAGGAGAACCGGAGTCAAATGGGTCAATGTCTGGTGCACTCGTGTGAAGAACTGTTACCAGAAGCATCGGTATATTGCCAAATTCCGCAGATGAGAATAGAGGTTGATGAA
>LUCM01008935.1:114541-146713 GCA_008360955.1 Fasciolopsis buskii | reverse complement strand
CCGTCAACACCCAAACCCACCACAGCGCCCACAACACACCCACCACACCAGCCCCTCGCCAAACGCGCTAGAAACAATAGTGAAAGTTGCCACGCCCCCCTTCCAAACTTCTATGCAAGGCAAGACTGTGCATGGGTCGATGATGATGTGCAACAGTTAATTTTCTTGATTAATCTATTACCCGCCTCAATACAAATGCACACACTGAGGAACTTTTGATCTAGATGTCTCACTCTATTTTGGCAGAATGATTTACAGATCTTATTAGCGACTTATTATCCCACTTCAACAGGGCAGTAAAGATCATGTACAAGTAATAAAGCCAAGTTCTATACGAGTGACACTAACTTGCGCAAATAAGGAAGTTGTCGTTTAGAGTATTCAAATTCACTCTACACACTAGAAGATGATTAGAAAGAACCATAAGTTCAGGCCACATTCATTTTTTGTTATCTTTTACTTTCTTGATTGATGAAGTAACAATGCACATTCATTTTTGTCAGGAGGGCCGCGCGCCAAACAGATAAGGTTGTCGAAGTGACGGGGAAGTTGGCCGACCGCTGATGACGGAGTTGGAACCCGCGACCTTTCCGTTCAAACGTCACCACCTTATCCGCTTGGCCGCCGGTCAATAATCGTGATTTAAAATGGTCATGGAATTCCACCAGTCGAAATGTTCCACCTAATTGGTTAGGTCTAGCCGTATAACGCATTTGTCGAGACCGGTTTGTCCGTTTCTTTTAATGCATACTCTAGATCACATGAGAGTTTAACTTCATTGACGGGGCAACGGAGAACGGCTTAAGATGTATCCAAGATGTTGGGCTGCAAGTGGGAAACGGAGAGAAGCCCTGTGAACCGTATTATGTAGACTACCTCCTGTGCCTGTTTGAACCTTGGGAGTATGCTCACCTTGCTCTAGACAGGATTGCGAGAGCTAAAGGCCGTTTCGGCATATGGTTTACACCTTCAAAGTGTAAATGTCTGTAACAAGACTGGGAAAACGTGGTCCCTGAATTGATACTGGATGGAGAGGAATAAACAATTGCTTACTGCTTCACTTACCTTGGACGCCGTGTCGAATAATGGTTGCACAGGTTTTGGACGCTAATATGCGTATCTCCGAGCCTCGAGCAACTGGGCTGAAACACTTGTGGCGGCGGCCGACAGTCTTACTGAAGTTGGAAGGTCGTGTGTACTGTGTTGCAGTGCATTCAGTTTTGTTGCATGATTTCAAATTGGGGCATTTGCTTGCTGAACATATCGGTCACTTGTGGGTTTCCAATCACCCATGACTTCGTAGTATCATTAAGATTGGATGGAGTGACCGCGTGAGCAATGTGGAGGTTGGGAATTCAGTTTTAGGTGTCAGTTCTAGGAATATTCTAACACAACTAAAGTTTCAATGGTTGGACGATATGTTCCTTGTGGCGAAGATTCGTCAACCATACGGTACCCTATTTTGCGTGCCTCTTGCGGAGTGGAACAAATCCTGTGAAGGTCAGCAGAGTAAAAGGACAGCGAACATAGGTAAAGAAAACTAGGATCCAGCAGGTTCGTCACCTAACTGGGTGGAGATAATGAAGGATATGGTGATGACTCGTGAACAGTGACAGTCTTCCAGTCAGCTGCTGTCGAATCAGAATGATTGAAAAATTGCTTCTTTACGTTCAGACTGTATTTCGCCTGTTGGTTAAAACGGCACCCTTTTCCAAACTTTCAACTTCCCGTTCTCTCTGCAGATTTATTCGTAAAATAACAACTTGTAACTCTTGCAGAAAGTCAGCGGTCAGCAGGGCTTTCCTGCTGTTTAACGTAGAACGGTTTTAATAAAAAAAGTCTTAGCAGCTGAATTCGCGTTGTCCCGGTGACTTCTTGTCTCGCCAAACCTGGTTGCTCATAGGTACAGCAACTCCTCCTAACCCCGATCGGCGCACTCTTTAACTGTTTTTGCTACAATTCCTTGTTATCATTGCATTTCGGCACAGATTTGGTTTTATTATGGTCGCCGTTAGCCGATACGTTTGTTCAAATTTAATGCGGTTTAAAAACCCAACTAGCTCATATACTTGATTTGGATCGGAGACCTCGTAATTTTTCTATTCGACGCGGAAGTAACATTCTTGACCATCGGCAGGTAGCTCTCAAATGCAGTCCCTCGGTTAAGATGTCCACCACGGTATTGTTTACAAAAAAAAGACCACAGTTGCCATTGGCTGACGGTTCATGTTCGATTTTCTTTGTGATCTTATTACGGAAGGTTAAAAGGAAAAAGTAACCCACTGAAATTACTCAATTCGAGTTTCCATCTTTTGACGGCAAGCTCCCCACAAACGATTAAACGGAGAAAGAGATTTCACAAAGACAAAGATTTTGAACCTTGTACGCGATCTGTTATCAAACTTTATCTAGCGTGTGATGAAAAACCCGTTGGTACTAATTTACGGCACTTGTGTGGCCGATGCTGTTGTTCATACGGCTTCGAAGCATTCACCACCTTATTCCTTTGTATCACTAGGCTATGGCTTAAAATGTTGGCTGAACGTACTCGCAGACGAACGCATTCAAATGAAACGACACAATGTGCTGTGAAATTGATGACATGAATTGTAGGACAGATAGTCTATCATTAGTGTGACCGGTGAATAGACAAGTCCAAGGTACCAATCACACATTGTCACATAACACTAGAGTTTATGCCAATTACTCGCTTTGATGCTAAACGCTATTCCTACTGGCATGCGAATCAAATCAGTCCTCAATTGGAAAAGTTTGTCTCGGAAATACTTATTTCCGTCTGTTAGGTTTGGAAATTATGATATTGTTCTCAAATTATTCTAATCAGCCGTTGTTACTAACGGCTTGGATCAAAGTTAGCTAATATGGGATGTTAGCCTTTTCTTAGCTGTCGTCGATAAGGGTATCGCCTAATAAATCTATCGATTCTCCATTTCATTCTAACAATGAAGAACGATGAAGAATTGTTCATTTGACTTCCAATGGCGAGGCACTAGGATAACATTCTGAGCATAAGAAGCCCTTAGGAATGCTGAGTTCTTTTTTGAAAGAAGCTAAATGTAACTGGTCAAACAGGTTTCGTCTATTATTCAGTCCCAAAAGTGGCAAAGATCGTACATGGTCTTCGGATGTTTTATGGATTTTTATTAACTTGAAGCGCATGACAATTCGTCATATTCCCGAGGGCACTCCGTAATCTCCCGGTCGATTCGTCCAATCCGTGAACACCAGGCATATTCTTCATAACGCAAATGAGTTTATCATGTCGAAACTGCAAATGCCAAAGTACGACGGAGAGTGAATAACAGTATACCTGGCGAGTGACAATACCATTTTAACGGGATAGGTGCTATCAAGGGAGGTTGTTTTGTGTCAGTCAAAATGACTGAATTTTTCTTGACGAGAGGATGAACAATCAGCAGTCAGACAGTTAAAGTGGTGGGCACGTCGCATCGAAGGAGTCAAATAGCCTGAACCTATCAATTCAATGGTCAGAGTCATTCCCGTAAACGACGAACACACTATGAGAAAAGTGAGATCCTTCGAGAACGCTAAATAAAGCTTGTATCAGTTGGATATGTAATCGGATTTTCTAAACAATTCATTATGCAATGCGGGGGATGATAAAGGCATCAGGTGGAGGGTTTCGTACGTGAACGTCACGAGTTCGAGTTCTACTGCCACCGGTCAACTTCACCAATCGGCAGCTCTTTGTTCATCGCGGTTTGCTTTCTGAAAATGGTGTGCACTGTTATTTCGTTGTTAGAGAAGACAGAAAGCGCCATACAATTGTGTCAATCTTATTAGGACTCATCGGGAGTGAATATTCATCGCATTCTAAGTAGGAAGCGTGCCTGAGATAAACTGCTGCTATTAGAACGGCTATTAGGTTGGCGAAGGTGATTTTCAAATGCACATCGCCCATCAGCAATACATAAGATAGTGCCCATATCCGGGACCTTTGCGGGCCACATAATTTCGGACACCAGATGAACGATTTCCAGGTGTAGTGCGATGTGTACGCATAGCTGGTGATTTCAAAATAGGCAAAGTTGCTGTGCAGTATCAAATGCCACGTCAGAATTAGATATTTTATGGTGAGCCCTTCGGACAACTTTGTTAAACTCAGTGGCTTTGTTTTTACGGTCCCTGCAATTGATGAAAGTGGATTTCATTAAAAAAGTGCAGAGCCACTTCAAGTCCACAATAATTTCCAAGCACTGTCTTCCATCATATGGTCACTGAACACACGAACAACCAAATCGTCCAAATGACAACCGACCATACTCAGAAGCTTGCCAGATTCAACAATCATTCTTCTTTATAATCTGTACCGATAGAAAAGGCTCCAAGGAGGCAGCATATTGTCGCTTGACTGTCCCTATCTACTTGGCATGAACAGATCAGATCACGTTATGCTGAGGCAGTTCGAGTAACTGGAGTGATTGTATCACTGTCCGGATAAAAACTCTCAGTTGAAGTTCAATAACCTCGCCTGTTCACAATCTGATCATCCAGAACCGCAACAATTCTGTTGTACCGAAAAAAAACTAGTCCAGTTGAAGGCGGTTAGCCATCAGGACACAATATTCTCGACCAGCGAAAGACGAATGAGATGTGATTGTCACTTTCCTTTTGCGTTTGCCTTTCCTAAGTCCAAAAATTGGCAGTTATAGTAGTTTACTTATGAATAATCTTATTTCGCCTAAGAGTGCCTGGGTGAAGCGCGAATTCCAAAGAGGTACTGAGTAACACTATACGGTACTGGTGTAGTCTGCATTTGGAAATGTTGGCCAGCTATGAATGCGGAATCGGCACCTGTGGTGACACATTATTTTTGCTCCCAGTCGTGGTCAAAGCAAATATCATCAAACAGTGAACGCAAGAGGCAGAACGGTGGACGGGAACTTCACGTCAGCCCTTCAGCTACACTGTGCGCATGAATGGATGCTGTTGTTGCATGAGTGCTTTTTATCTACGTTGAAAGTTTGCACATGAGGCGTTCGGTACCCTGGTCATCCCTCTCTAGGACAGTTGGATAGGTACTGTTCGCTAAAAATTCGACGTTCGACTAACTGATCCAACTTATTTATGCGATACATTACATTTGCATGTCTGATTCCATCTTGTTCAAAAGTCACAGCAATGTAACCATGTTGGAAATAGGATGAGAAACTGATAAGTTCATGCCAGGAAATTCAGAAAGTAAGCAAGTACTTAGTAAAACTTATTGTTATTAGGCGAATGGTTAAAAGACGATGTAGATGTATGGATATGCGCTCACAGTGTGAACGATGAAGTAGCAGTGTGGTTTAGTTTTTGATTTTGTACTTTTGGGAGAGTTTATTGTGTTTTCTTTTCAAAAAATCGTGGCAATGTACACGACGGGTTGTCCAGTAGTCCAGTTAGTAGTCTAAATGGGACCACATTATTCATATGGATGGTTCGAATCCCCTGTCTTTCTCTTTTCTAACCTGATGACCAGCTTCAACTAACGATCAAATACATGAAATTTGACCGGAACAATCCGTGCGTTTTACCGCCGTGAATTCTTTGGTAATGGAATACATATCAAAGAAGACGGTCATCTATGCCACACAACTCAACTGCATGGATTTGACGAACTCACAGCAATTTTCAGAGGTTCATGATAATTGTTGAATACCTAAAGCCTGCGTCTGTCATCGTTGATGTTTGCGCCCTTGTAATAATCTCTTTTTAATGAAACCAAAGCAAACATCATTTTCAGGAAGGGGGCCGCGGCCAACAAAGGGCCGCAGAGTGGGGAAGTTAGCTGGCGACAAGAAGGTTCGAACCCACGACCTTATCCGTTTGGCCACAGCCGGTCACTGTCAATACCCCTAAATTATTTATACTCACAAGCCAGTATCAGGCTTTGTTCTGGTGATATCGGCAAACTAATCGTCAATTATTCACTAAATGCTCAAATGGATTAAATAAAGCAGTTCTTCATAAATGACCTTGTGCAAACTTACCGGTGCTTATCCGTTGACCCCAAAAACAATTTGCGAGTCACGCGGCAACGGGAAGTACTCATTTTCAGACAAATCGTTTTTAACTGGTCCGCCAAACGTACACAAATTCAGATTCAGAAATTGAACTGAATCATGAGTCCGTATATACCGGACAGTCTGAAAAGACTGCCTGATATCGGAGCATGGCAGCTAATCAAGTGTACATTCAACAACAAAATGCTGCTGAGATGCATCGCTTGGAAACCGTTCAGTGCGTAACTGTGCTAGATAACGCATGCAGCAAACGCATGACAGTCTTCACTTTGAACTTTGATGCATTTTCTAAGTGTGCTGCCTGTTCAAATTTGTGGTATCGGAACGAAGGTGCCCAATAAATGTTACTTGTTATTATCATTTAAAGCTCACTTGTCACTGTTTGCCCTTGACCGCGAACAAACCGGTGATTTGGTTGACATTAGTTGAATCAGTCTGTCTCCTGAACGAATTCATTTGTATATCAAACTTTGGCCTTCTCCTCCTGAGTGCAAAATCACCGCAAATAGAGCTCCCGATTTTTTATTCCCCATCCAAGACTTCAGAGACCAAACAGAGCTCTTGGTGTTCCATTCCCTTTCTGGTGAAGCGAAATCACTAATGGTTCACCCTAATGTGGTAAAAACTTCAGTCCGGGTTGGGGAAGGACACGTCTTGTTTGTATTTACATTCGGTTTGCTTTGTCATAGAGGATGAATAAATCACAGCAGTCCGCGATGGTGTAAGTAAATGGAAAGCGATCATGTAACTCATCACCCAAGCGGACCATAGAAAGTAATAAAATACACCCATCCACTAGCATATTTCCAATGCGCCTTTCGTACACTAAGACGACATGAATTAATGGAAAGTTTGATTTTAAAAATATGCTTATACGCTAATTAACATGAGGCGTTCAAAATGATCCGATGCATTAGATAACGAACAGTGAATTTTTCATCGTAGGAGGGAAGATAAATTGGTACAAATTAGGAATGAATTGACCGGCATCACGAATGTATTCGTTTGTGCGTAATGCATTGACGGCCTCTCGGACAAGACTGCTTAAATTGCCCTCCGAAAAACACAAGCGGACCAATCGAATGAGTTCTGGGCCTAGCTGTCAAAAATTTGTCTAAATTAGGTCACGATAAAGTCACAAATTGGTGAGGAGTCTTGTTTAGCAGGATGTCAATCACTAACCGTTCAGGTTAACAGGAAGATGCATATTTCAATTGGGAATTCTGATCCCATTGGTTATGGACAACATATGGAACATGTAGCTAATATCGAAAAGCAATTCCTAGTTTAATGCCAAAATATTTCATGCTACTGATTGTGCCCATCGGCTGACCACGGTCGGAAAAATGGAAAATAACTCCACTTTAAGTACAGTCAGAATGTCTTTCCGCGTAAAAATGAAGATCGGATGATTTTGGGAAATGTGGTCCTGTTTTTTATCCGAAAAATGAACGAACATCTAACATACCATCGAATATCGGTAAAGCAATAAAAACTGCCTTATTCTTGATAGAAATCATTTGTGACGCGTGCCCAGTTCTTTCGAACTGGATCGCCAGTCCAAGACCGACGATTCCAAGTTCAATTGTTTACCATGCGAATAGACGTGCAAGTGGGTGGATTCCACGTCATCGCCGACAATGAGAGGGCGTTAATTAACCCGCCAGGAAGAATGAATAAATAGAAAGGCGAAGAACACAGTCGAATAAAGAAAATGTGATAAAGCAAGATTTCAGGAGAACTTGAAACTCGAGTTTGAATTCTGTGCTATCTCTTTCCTAAACTGACCTGCTAATCTTCGTGACATCAGTAGTCATTTGATTAGTGGATAAAGATGACAGGGATAGGTATGCTTTTGCTTTATCCGGAACAAAGGTACACCAGGCTCATACACAAAAACGCATGAAATGTACAGCTGTTTGAGAGAACTAATAAAAGAATGCAACTCAGAATGAACAAGGTGTAGTATGCGCGTACTTTGGTTGTGAGCTATAAAACGTACGTTGCCGTGCATGTTGCAAGAGGCGAGCATGTGTTTTGCTTATATGGTTTCTCACGGGTGTTAGACAATCCGGATAGTAGGATAGATTGCTTACAACTGTCTTAACCGTGTACAAAAATTCACATATTAGTTGATTCTGCAAATAAGACAGGACAAAGAGGATCGAGAACCACACATGAGGAAGATTGATACGTAGGACAAGGGCCACTAAAATCACATGGACTGCGCCGGTGAACGGAGGACGCAGTCATCAGTGTTCACATGTCAGCCGCCTTTACAAGGGCGCGATTGGTTGTAAAATACAGCTGTTAGCCCAGATAAGGCCTGTGATGTGAAGCGGACGCTTTTTCGTGAACTGTTGTCAGCGGCCGAAGTTTTCACTCATTGGCACGCGGATGGCTGTCTTCGATCACCAAGCTCGTCGCCGCCAACTAAGCGTCGCATTACCGAGTTACTGTTTTTGAATTAACTGGGCCAGTTTTTTGGAAGTATGACCAAGAATCCTCATCGTGAGCCATCTGCCGGCTTTTATGATGTACTTGCTACCTTATGAAGGATTGGAAATAGTATCCCACTGACGAATTAACCAAAAAATTGGGTCTATTTAGGTCAGATTCAGTGATTTGCGTTGTGGAACATTACTGACTATGCAGCAATACGTTTCATTTTGACAGCGAACGGTAGCTGTTGTCACACTCGCCTAATAGTTCTCGTTCTTTTTATCTTTTATCTTTTACTTATTTTAGTAATGAAATATCAATGTGCACCATTTTTCACGAAGGGGACCAAGGCCAACAGAAGGCTGTCAAGTGGGGAAGTTGATCGACCGTGGGCGGGTTCGAACCCGCGACCTTCAAGTACAAACACCACAACCTTATCCGCTTGGCCACTGGACATCATCTCACAAAACTAGTAATGGGAACCCGGTTGCACCACTGTTGTCTGGCAGAACGATTACACATTTAGCGACGAAGATACAACACCATTGAATATGGCATGCACAGTCTACGACCGTCATGTAGATGTAAGCTTCCCCATGATCGAAAGCGAAGTATGCGTGATAGATATTCTAGAGATTCCCAATAGTTGCCACTCTAATCAACAATTCACCAAGAACATGCAATTAAATCTGTCCTATCATTTTTTTGAAGAAGGGATGTCTTCGAAAACGGCGCTGGGTCCGTGATTAGCTTTGTTTTTACAAGTAGATATGAACGGGAAAAAAAAATGTCAACTTCAAACGGTTTTGCAGCCACTCCTTATCACAGAAAATCAAATTCTCTCGAACGAAAAACCTGAAAATGTTCTGAACTGTGCATCTTCAGCACCGAAAGGAATGCTTATGGCAAAACAGACGAAGAAACGAAAGCAAAAAATAAAATAATCGATTTCCCGAACAAACGACATTCATTCCATAAACGATTTTAAGACCAAAATAATATGGGAATAATTCCTAGCAGGTGTAAATAACCGGGAACGATTTGTTATTCCCGGATGAAGGATGACATTAGCAAAAGCGGATGGCAGTCACATGCAAATACACTCACAGGATGAGAATAGAGATTGCTGTAAACCAAAACCGATTAAAACTTTAAGAAGATGCTTGCATGCTTACAGTCGTGCATATCAAGTTTAGCAGAACTCGGCTGCAAGTTGACTGGAGGAAGACATTTATGGTGCGAAAAGATAGATAAGACATTCAAATGGTAAAATTTAATAGAAGCAACTGAGGAAAATCTTTTCTGTTTTCGTGTTACTTTAATACGAGGCTGCTTACACACGTCTGTAACCCGATGTATTCAATACAACTGCTAAGCTCATAAAATTCCAGTCTTGTATTCCAGCTTCGACGTTCCTCAAATCCCGAATTGCCCGAGCTCAAGGGCAAGAATTTTAACCGACTTTTGTCTTGAGCAGCTATCCCAAAGTGGTCTATCGAAGTGGAAAAGTTGTTCAACTTCAGACATCTGCACTGCAAAACTGTTCTAAAGTAGGAACTACATCGGAAATAGAAAGTAGCTACAATTCAGGGAACAGAATTCACCATGACAGTTTACGCATGTTTTGGTTGGAAGCAGCTGTGATAGTAGGACTTGCGGCTTTAAGTGTCATTCACATTCGCTTTGCTAACGCTATCCCGAAACGTGCAACTGACTGGAATAGGACTGAGAGAATGCATTGATGTGATTACGATGCACGTAAGATGTAACAGTTTAGCAATCATCCTTTTCACGGCCTTGTTCAGTAAACCGATTGGCGATTTTGCCTAAACGACGAATCACTGATTAACAAGGCAACCAGAGTCACTCAAGTTTCACTGGGCTAACTGAAACCTAAAAAAATGATGTGATGTGACAAACGTGTGGACGGCCTCATGCTGTATACAGATACGATGGAAAACCCTGCAATACTTAAGACGCACCATTCAGCAGAAAAGGCCATTCTGAAGTGTAACACAAACGAAAATGTTACATTTTAGAAGTAAGAGACTGAATGTTTTCATTAAATAATTCACTATGCTATATCATCGCTCAACTCACCATAAAGAAACCATGGAAAAACTGTACAGTTATTTCATCCTTGTTAGGAATCATCAACAGTGCATATCCACTGAATAATTTCATGAAAACATTCAACCTCCTACTACTAACATGTACCAAGCAATCAAGCTCTGTAGGTCATATCCAAAGCCTTCGTCGTGCTTAGGCTACCTGCACAGAAGCCATCTATCAGTAAGGTCGATCGCCGTGAGCTAGCGGACAGTAACCGTAGAAATGTTATACTCAAGTATGGCCGGCTTTCGCTACCATTTGTCGTGACCAGTGGAGTACACCACGGCTGCCCTATTTCCCACTTTTTCCAACTTCATCGTACACGATGTTCTACAGAACATGTACATAATATAAGCATTTTGATAATAACTTCAATGTTGAATGGACTGGTGACATCATTTATCAACATGTTGTCAATCTACGTGAGAACCGAAAGACCCGGTATACNGGCCTTGTTCAGTAAACCGATTGGCGATTTTGCCTAAACGACGAATCACTGATTAACAAGGCAACCAGAGTCACTCAAGTTTCACTGGGCTAACTGAAACCTAAAAAAATGATGTGATGTGACAAACGTGTGGACGGCCTCATGCTGTATACAGATACAGTGGAAAACCCTGCAATACTTAAGACGCACCATTCAGCAGAAAAGGCCATTCTGAAGTGCAAAACAAACAAAAATGTTACATTTTAGAAGTAAGAGATTGAATGTTTTCATTAGATAATTCACCATGTGATATCATCCCTCAACTCACCATAAAGAAACCATGGAAACACTGTACAGTTATTTCATCCTTGTTAGGAATCATCAACAGAGCATATCCACTGAATAATTTCATGAAAACATTCAACCTCCTACTACTAACATGTACCAAGCAATCAAGCTCTGTAGGTCATATCCAAATCCTTCGTCACACTTAGGCTACCTGCACAGAAGTCATCAATCAGTAGGGGTCGATCGCTTTGAGATAGCGGACAGTAACCATGCAAATCAGTGACGGATAGGTGCAACATCATGTGGTGAAGTTCAACAGACCGTTCAGAGCCTGCCCGGTAGCGTAGTGGCTAAGGCGTTCGACTCAGAATCGTTCGTCCCGGGTTCGTGTCCCAGTTCGGGCGTGGTGGGTATGCACTGCTGGTGATTCCTAACGAGGATGGAACAGCTGTACAGTATTTCCATGGTTTCTTTATGGTGAGTTGGGCGATGATATCACATGGTGAATTATTTCATGAGAACATTCCATCTCCTACTACTAAAATGTATCAAGTAATCAAGCTCTGTAGGTCATATCCAAAGCCTTCGTCGTGCTTAGGCTACCTGCACAGAAGCCATCTATCAGTAAGGTCGATCGCCGTGAGCTAGCGGACAGTAACCGTAGAAATGTTATACTCAAGTATGGCCGGCTTTCGCTACCATTTGTCGTGACCAGTGGAGTACACCACGGCTGCCCTATTTCCCACTTTTTCCAACTTCATCGTACACGATGTTCTACAGAACATGTGCATAATATAAGCATTTTGATAATAACTTCAATGTTGAATGGACTGGTGACATCATTTATCAACATGTTGTCAATCTACGTGAGAACCGAAAGACCCGGTATACTTGTTGTTTATCAGCACTAAAGCGCGGAAATCAGTGTTACCATATTCGGTAGGTCATATTCACATCCCCACAGAATTTCCCCTCTGCGCAGATGGCTAGAAGAAAAACAAAGATAATGTAAAGACTTTTAAAATAATCTCATACGTCTGTTTCTAGGTATATTAGACTAAAATCATGCCATGCGATCAACGAAAGGCTCTCTAAGTGATAAGTAGCCGACGTTTGGAACAGATAAAACCTCGACGATGGTGACTACCTGACCAGCGCCTGCATACTCACCGTTCATGAAACCGACAAATGAATTAGATGATGATTTGTCGGATGAAGGTGATGCTGATGATGATAAGAACGATGATACTGGTGGTGTTGACGAGTATTATTTTGATACTCAGTAAAACACTATCGAGCCAAGTGTAGTGAATGCTTACCAATTTGCTTCTAATTTCAGCAGTAGCAGAATCATTTGTCATTCAGTAATGCCCTTCTTACAACGCCATTAACAATAAGTAAAGCAGTGCACCAGATTTAATATTCACCAATGATTCGACAGACATTAGATTTCACCAGGATGCCAGCAATTTACCCATCAGAATGAAGCATACACATTCAATAGTCCGACAACCATCAAACTCCGGGAGTTTATGCCAGTCATGCTCAGGACTGTCCAGGTTGTACAGCCGGTGAATCGTCGTGGCGATTTTCGAAACTTTCTCAGATATCCTCGTACTCGCTCGCAAATAGCTTACACGTATGCCCACTCGTAGATCACAGAATGTGACGGGATAATGTTGTTAAGTTTGTCAACCAAAGTGCAAATGATTATATGCCATTTCAGAGAGAAAATCAACAACAAATAGTTGCCATGACATAGAAATAATCACTCAGGACAAAATAGACACAAAATAGATGTACGTTGGGCTAATGCGCGCCAGTTGGCAGTGAGAACTAAACGTGCGAACACATCAACGAACCGAAACGCGAAGAGTAGATAAGGCGAAATAATTATCACTTTATCTCCGTTTTTTGGGCCAGAATTTGATAGCTGCCAAATTCGGTGCATAAACAACTCTGAAAAATGTGAGTGATCATATCTGATCAATAAATGGTGGACCACTTAATCTATCGAATAGCCGTCCTACTGAAATACATATACGTGTGGACTTTGTCAACACTTACCAAATTGCCCGGTCTTACGGAATTATTGTACTCATTCATTGCCGTGATATTTGTACGAAAATGGTAGAATACCACATTATTTTGGCTGTAAAATTTGGCCAATGTAGCACAGGACCAAGAATTTCTTCGCTTACGCAAAATTTTCTCGATCGGAACGTGATTACATGGATACAAAATTCAATCTTTTTTCGCTTTCGCTAAATGCAAATCACGATGACGTACAAATATGCTAAAACGTGATTTCTAGAATCACGAATTAGAGAATTGAAATTACACCTACAGTTAGTAAATTTGGTTTCACCGATATCATAGGGCTTTTCTTTTATCATTTAATTCCTTTATTAATGGAACAACAATGTACATCAATTTTCAGGAAGGGGGCCGCGGCCAGCAGAGGGCTGCCAAAGTAGGGAAGCTGACAGGTAGCGGAGGATTCGAACCCGCGACCATCACGTTCAGACGCCACGACCTTATCCGTTTGGCTACCGCATCCAAACAGCTGGAATCGAGCTCCAGGTTGATCGTCCAGTCACTTGATTCCATTGTCATACTAGGTAAATCAGCCACGTCCAAAACTTCTTTTTCAGTCAACTAAAAATGCATCTAAACATTCGAGTCACATATATACGTGAAAAATACAACAATGTAGTCCATCTTAATATCCTGATCACGAGGCGTGACGATGAAGAATTTTATGCACATCCAGTCTCAGTAAGCAGCCTGATCGAAATACCGTCCTTAATATCATTGATTAGGTTAGCTATAGCTAAGGGGATAACAAAATTAATGCCCCTGTCAACCACTGCGAATGCACAGAAAACACAAGCATCCGAACTTCGATCTCGTCGGTCATAAAACAATTTAGGTTTTTTAGCCTCGGATCATCATCTGCCATATTTGCTCCAAAAACGGTGGGTACCATAAACCATTGCACAGTCATCCGGTAATTTATTGCATTGCAACTTCGTAGATGTCAAACACTAGAATATCCCTCCAGAGATACAAACGCATTGATAGGCTGAGCACCAAGGATATCGCCTATTGTCGGACTCATTGCCACATTGATGGTATAGTTAGACAAAACATATAAGATGATACAAACGGGTTCGTTTCTAGGTATTGATAAGCAAATCAAAGGATTAGGAACCCTTCTTACCGACTTTCAAATCAGTGATCTTCTAGCATCCCCTTAAGATTTTTCGAATAACACGGTCCAATTTGACTGGCCTACACAAAGACGAAGGAGGTTGACGAAACAAGGAACTGTTGGCTTCTGTAATTAATAAAAATTGTTTAGTATTTAGACCTGCTAGACGATTTATTCCATTTATCTCCTGTCGTTACAAAAACGTCGATCAGTTTGTTGAGTCGCAGACATAACTTGGTAACGACGTACCAAAAACCTAGTCGACAACATCCAGCAAGCTTAAACTTTGATAATTCTTACATATTGATTTATTGTCATCTTTGGGAACGAACAGCCAATTGGATGTACGACATCCGGATATGAATCATGCACATTGTCAAACAAAGCTAACAGTGACATAAATTATCAATTAATTCTGATAAACAACATATGTAGACCTATAAAGAGATTCCCTATTCCCCGGCAGCGTTTATCGTCTTGTTTTTCCTGTTTTTTTTTTACTTCCTTCGTTAATCATCAATAGTGTACTTCACTTATGGAAAGCTGACGGCTGCCAGCTGAAGGTTATCAAGTATAGAACTTCATCGAAGCTGGGAGGAGTTGAACCCGCGAACTTCAAATGCCAAAGCCACGACCTTGTATACTTGATTACGGAAGGTCACCGATATGCGAACTGCAGTTGTTTTGTGTTTCAGTCTTTCTCTCCCTCGGTGCTGTACGCATTCAGGAAATTTCCAACGACCGCAATTGATATACAAATACTGTACATCTACCTCTTTGAGAATATAGTGATATAAACTTGTCAGAAGACTGAATTACATGGGATCGTATCGACATTCACTTATCAATGCTAGAATCCTCGTCCAGATTAAGTTTTATGCAACACTTAACCACTGGAAAACAGGGAATTTCACTGGATTGTATAAGTTGAAAATTGCTCGCTCTCTTACAACATACACCAAATTAGTATTGGAAATCACGGTAAATTTTCGTAGCTGAGACGTAGTTCCAATTCAACTTTGGATTCAAGGGAACAAAAACAATAACACTGCTGTGGGAGCAACCTAGCAATATAATTTGATACACCTGTGCCATAAGAAAGAGACTGGCATTAAATCGAGGCACTCCAATTCGATGACCAATAAAACATTCAATGAACAGCGTCCATTTCCGTAAATCAGCTACTTCTGTTTGTCCGGACATTAAGCTTGGTTTTTGAAACCTTCCGGAATGTGCTAAGCCTCGTCCCATCCAATTTGGACTAGCGATAAGACCTAGAGAAGGCGTTTTCGTGGCCGTCTCGAGGTTGTCAGCCTGTAATTTTGTTTGCGAAATTAGGCCATATAAGCTCCCGTTAGCCAAGACTGTGGAAGGCGGAAAAAAATCACGTCAGATATTTGATTATAACTAGGATAAGGTAATACAAAGTGACTAAATGACAGCCGGCAGACAACTGTTTTGTCAAAGTTGAAATGGCTTGCTATCTCGCAAGCGGTCTACATTTATAGTATCATAATATTCCGACGATGTGACTGTCGTTTGATCGTGGTTGCATCTTCATTAAACAAAATTCTACCATATACTGCCGATAGATACTGTCCTCTGGCAGAGACGGAAGAACGACAATGTTTTGATTACCGGGTTTGATGGAATCCGGAATTGTCGTTTACCTTATCTTAATTCATCTAAATACTTCTCGATTGAGCTTCTTGACTAAAAGCTTCGTATACCTCATTCAAACACTGAGAAGCCCAGGAATAACCTAAGCTTAAAGATGAACAATTAATGGGGACGCAGAGGAGCAACCTGAGATTGCTGATATAAGTAGCGCTCAGCACAAATTTACCTAGTATCGCCATATTATTTACCTCTTCTACCGTTCGGATGATAACGCTCGGTGTGGAACTACGAGAGCGCAAATGCGTGGATGTTCTTTTCAAACATTTCCACTTAGTGTCTGAACGGAAGCAAAATAGGCAGTACGTTACATTCAATGTTGACAAAACATGCTATGTAAACTAATTTCCCCTAGTAAATGTTACACAAAATTCTCGTTTGCATGTCACCTGGATTGAATTGGACTCGTTTTGTGTTTGCTTCCTCATGTATACATATACGTAATATATACGTGTGTTTGTGTGTGTGCATGATTGGAATCAACTCTAATTGGTTGGAGAATAAAGCGCAGTTGCACCCTGGTGTCGCCGACTGCTCATCAGGAACATTTACTTTATCAAACATTCTGCCTACAATCACGATGACATTCACTTGGCTGAACTTAATCATTCAACTTACTTGAGATTAACCAATCATGGCTAATTAGGCGTGGGATAATTTCCATCTAGAAAACAACTTCATTCACGAAAAAGTCAATCTTCTGCAGGGTCATTGGAGCACATCAAATTAATCACTTAATTTCGTATCGTGATATCGAGCAGCGGGGTTAGAAACAGTGAAATATTCTAGCAGAAAGAGCTATTTGACAGTGGACTGGCTACAAAAGTCAGCTTTAATATTTTTACTCTTTTTTAAGCCAAGGAGACCGTGATTTGCAAAGTTTTGAGCAAAAAACTAAGGCAATCGCATATTCTTTGAGTAAAAAACCAGACACATTCAACATTAAGCTCTAAGGTATTAAAGCAGTTAATACAAGGTTCTAGACTAAATTTCTTTTTTCTACTGGCCGGCTTTGATGAGAACGAAAAATATTTAACTTCTTCAAGTGAGAACGAATGTGAAGATTTGATCAATGACACGATTTGACGAGTAATGGGATTGTTCCACGCATCAGAGGAAATTCGCCGGTGCATCACTTTGATAATTGCTTGCTTTTGTTGATGGTTATATCACTAGTATTGAATAATACAGACTTTTTCATCAATGAATTATTGGAATTATTTTTCCTGTTTTCTTATGCCTATCCAAACTGATCAATTTGTTAGAAAAAAATTAAAGAAAGTTGATCCATCAGATCAAGGTAGAAAAAATTATGAATGCGTTCAATTAAATTGGGAAAAAAACTTAATGTGAATGATATGATGTCGATAGAAACAGCTCTGTTGGTAGATGTAATGCGTCAACGTTTCAACTACCGTGCGGGGTCTTCCCTGGGGCAAGTTTTACAATCGAATGCTTTGAGAAAGACCACGCACAGTAGTTGAAACGTTGGTGTATTATATCTACCAACAGCGCTGTGTTATTAACATTATACCGCTCCTAATACACAGCCCATCGATTTTTCGATAAACTCCTTACGTCATTTGGTCTTGATATTTGTAAAACACAATTGAGTTTAAGTTATTTTTTGTACTGATACATATTACAGTCTGATTAATAACCAAGTGTTGGAGAGTAATGGTTATTTTCAGTACCAATGAAATTAGTATTAACTTGAAACTTCGGAAACTGTGTCGGATACGGTGAGAATAATTTCATACTTCAGTTTTCTGGTCGGATCATGGAAATGACCAGACAAAACCTACCGATGATATGGTGCGGCCTTAAGGATTGCCAATGAGTGGCCTTGTTGTATCACTATGTTTTTTCGCTATTCCATTGAACTGCATCGTAATCAAGCAAGAATGAAGGTTGACGGTAGTTAAACTTGGAATATTGACCGAATTTGCATCACGCCCACTGACGAAGCAGTTCCTTGGTTAAAGGATAGATTAGCCAACAGTTTGATAACCTCCCGCGCACTAACAAGAACAAAAACTCAGTTGTTTTGATGATGCATGCTACTGCATACTGGAGCGCGAGTTATCCTTGTGATGCTTGCCAGCATGCTATTCTGCAAGTTCTGCTGGTATTGCCGAAATAACAGCAGCAAATGCCCAGGAGGAATCTGCCGTTGGACAAAAATAACGACCTACGCAAACCAGTAAGTTTACAAATCGTGGTTCATTGTTTGCTTTACTTTGCCGACTAGACTCGGTGAGTGACCGATCCGAAGTCTCGTGATTGCCAGCTTAGTTACACACACACACACACACTGTCATGACGAATTACAAACCCCTGCAAAATAATGAAATAAATTTGGAGGAAGGAAAACTATATTCAAGACAATACACATATATGTACATTTTTATTATAATAAATTGTAAATATCGGGCTGGTTGTTCTCATTTTGTATCACATGGGCATTCGTAATTTAATGTTTTGTTGCAGGTAACGACTAGAGACCAAAAAAATATTTTATCATCAAAGGTAAATTAGCTTTGAGAATTCGAGTGCAGTAAACTTTGAATATTTTCTGTGCAAGGTAAGACATTTGTTGCTGAATGAATATTTAGGTTTTTGTTGCCAAATAATCGCAACATCCAGGCACAAAACTCATTATCCATTTATTAGTTTTATTTCACTAAACAACCAAGACAACTCAATGAATTTGGAATAATAACTTTTGGTTATGACTATTTTATGATTCGTTCACGGAGCGCTAGAAACCGCGAAAATGTGACAGAAAAATGCACTACTCTCCAAGTTGCTAATTTCGGTCATTTCAAGCCTGATTGTGCTCGATATGGGCCATGGGAGTTTACGTTTTTATTGCACACCCCACGTGAACAAACACGTGAAAAATAAATTTAATTTTTTCCATCCTAGAATTTGAGGATTAAGGCTAACAGTTTTGTCATGTTTTTTCAAACACTTTAAATAAAATATTTCATCTCAGCTTATTTGATGGATTTAATTCGAGTTTATAACGGTACCTTTAAAACATTATCATTACATAGCACGCACAAAAACGGAGTGGGAGAAGGAAGAATCTTGGTTTCAAGATTGTTGCCGTCAGTCAACCAGTCCTCTCCCGTCCAATAACTGATGTAGTTGTTCACTCCATTATTCGTTCCTCAGCCGAATCCCTAATGAATTATGGGAAGCGTGAATGGATGACGAATTTGGTATATGAATAACACGTTGACTTATCGAAAGATTTTCGTCGGTCAGGTAAGATCAATTTTGAAAGAAAGGTCACGAGATCCGAAAATATGGATTTTCGTATATGGGTAGATGAACTCAATTTTCCCGAAACTTTGCGCCGTTACAGTTGCACTAAGATTTCATTTAAATCTTTCAAAGAATGAGTGAGTGATGAATCTAGTTGATGAACACTTTAAGTATGCTCTCTCTATATAAAATTTGGCCATGCCTAGAGAACGAAATAAGCCCGTCCAGTGACAGTTTGATTCGCCGAATGATGCATCATAGATTCGGGCCGCAAATGGCCCAGGTAAATTTTGACTGTAGATTCTGTGGCTAGAGTTTAAAAATAAAACCGCTATTTACAATTCCATCCCGTCCGATTCCGTGCTCCACCGGTAGGGTGTCGAACAACTTGAGGTTGGATAGCCACTTGCTTTGATGATATGAGCTCAGTCCATACGGAATGACCGTCGACTGGAAGTGCCTTGTACGAAAAATGACGTTATTCAACACTGCGAATTGGTCCTTTAACTAATTTAGAATGCAATCACGACGGGATTAAATACTTACCACTAGGCTGTTATTACAGGCCAATTTAACGGGAAAACCGCCGAGTGAACGGGTAACTTTTATTGAATACCAGAGTTGGTTAATATAAATCATGAACTAATCAATCCGTACTGTTTTTAAAATGGTTACAGAGCCTCGTCGCTAGTTTTAAAGTTGAGTCGTTTGGGTTTAGAAGCAAGGTCATATTCACTCAACAGCTCAACATGTCCGGCAGTTCAACTTTAATATCATCACTGTTAGGACCTGCAGGATAATGACAGCGCAAAGTTCCACTGGTGACTAAAAATGATGTACGTCACACGGAATGCAGTTCATTAGGCTAGATTATGAGCAGCACTTTTTTCTAACCCCAAAGGTGTATTCGCATTCAAGGGAAACACGATATGACTAATTAACTTTTATGTGAACGGTTTGGCAATCTGCAACTATTTCTCAATATTCCACAGACTTACAGAGACACAAATTGCGCCAGAATTCTCCGAATTTGAACCGCATTTCGTCTAACCATGAACAAACCGGGACACCTTGGACTATTTGTTCTCTTAGCCACGGCCCCGTGTTTTCACATCCTGCTCTAGGCAAATGTTAATCAAATTCAGCCAGCCGTATGGAAACGATGCATTGGTTTTACGCACCGGAGTGACTAAATCAATCAACGAATTTGGTGACCGTTTTCTTTGTTTGCAATTTGCATTCAAAGTAATCGAAAACCGCGCATCCGAATGCTGTCAGTCATGCGCATTTCTGGAGTGAATTAGTAAAAAGAATGTCGACCGAAATTAGACCCTATAAAATCAGACGTTTTTACACTGGTACCTTAGTTTCTCTTAGGCCCCAAACACGTGTGGATTATTTCGATGTCCCGTAAAATGAGCATAAAGTTCTCAGTTTTCTATTGGATTTCATTTCACAATGACGTTCATACACAAATATCGGCGAACCGGGAACCTTTCACCAAACTGTCCCATAAAAAAGGGGCAGGAAAAAAAGATTTTTGGTTTCATTTTTGACGATTTGGTTCCCACTGAGTTTGAAAATGTAAATTCGCGAAAAATATTGCAACTGGAAAACAAAATTCAAATTTCATTTTTAGGG
The DNA here is from genome assembly GCA_008360955.1 of Fasciolopsis buskii. Classification (NCBI taxonomy): domain Eukaryota; kingdom Metazoa; phylum Platyhelminthes; class Trematoda; order Plagiorchiida; family Fasciolidae; genus Fasciolopsis; species Fasciolopsis buskii. The sequence continues at coordinate 125,592 of LUCM01008935.1, read as the reverse complement.
CAGCATCCCGTAAAGGAAAACAATTTTGAGTCAAGTTCATTCCAGTCTCGTAAACGGGCATGCGAACGGCAAATATTTTTCCTCAATTTTATTTCCCAAAGATTTACCAGCTACTGAGCATTTTTATTTATGTTTTTATCCACAACTTTCTGGACTTTTCCGTTTGATCATGTGACTTCTGCTAACCAATACAAACATGCATACCACCTTGAGATGTCGACAAGCAACTGATTTGAAGGCAACCGAAAATCTACAACAAGGATTTATTTTTTTAGAATATTTGCTTCGTTGAAGGGATAATGAACTTCTGGTTTGCTGGACCTCGTTGAGAATCATTTGACATTCTCAAAATCACAATATGAACTCAGAGAAACTACCTAACCAGGGCAGGGTGCATGGATCTCCTGGCTTGCAACCGACGGGATAGTTTTATATACAATGCATTTTTGGGCCCATTTCAGTATTCAAACTAATGTTGGTGTGCTCAGTTTACTACCTTAATCTCTGAATACCAGACGTTTCTTTCGTCATTACCTTACTTTATCTGAGAATCTCTTGGAGACAGCTAGTTTTGTGGTTTTTGCTAATTTATGGAACAACAATCACCTTCGGGACTTTTGTAATCGTTAAAATGCATTCAGTGGATTGTCTAGATTGTCGTCTGCTCCAAATTAAGAATGCCAGCTTGGAAAAAGACCCGTAGAATCGTAAAACGTCTTATTCCGTTTACTGTAAACCGCGGCTATATCACTTTCTCTTTACTTAACGAATAACAAGAGTCTACATATTAGTAGTTCTTCATATCAAGCCGTCACTGGCCAGCTCACATTTGTTTACTAATTATCACCAAAGCATAGTATAAGACCGGTCCTTTATCGGTCCTACATGACTTCAATCCCAATTGGTACGATGGCTGGATCATGATCTTCCGTCCCCAGTTAGAGTTCCACTTCACAGTATTTGCGTAAACGCACCTCGTGTTTGCGCGACTCCACTATTCAACCAAACAAAACTCGACAAAATGCACAACAAAAAAGGAGTGACATCGCTGTGGTGCTTTTCCGACAGATAATCAAACGAGTTATGTTCCAACACCAACGATTCTGCTCCCCAACCTGGACAATCCTGAAAATACGGATGTGGAAACTCGTCGTTGACCGAATCATAGCAAATGTTAGGACAGGAGTACGATCACCAAGAAGTGGAAGAATAAAACAGCCAACAACAATTCGCGCCCAAAGCAATGACAAGAGTCGGATTAAGGACATAGATGAAATCAATGTGTGCAATGAAACACTAACAGACATGAGTTCTGATGGATTGGTGTAAAAAAGGGAGTAAAAAATATGTGCGTTGCTTTCAGAAGCAATTACATTGATTTCTGGCAAAGCGCAGCAGTTCTGTATTGATTTATCTTTGCTAGTCATTGGAGGTTTAGCAATATCAAATATTGCACATCACCCGGATCCTTGCACGGACAACGATCGATATGCTTCACAATTGGCGGTAAAACGTTTCTTGCTTCCGTTTCACGAAGTGCACCCGAACTCAGACTCGATAACCAGTCAGTGCGATGACGCATTTGGGCAGCAAGTTCAGATTTCTAGTCTCTGATGTTCACTTCGCTTCAAATTTGACTATTTACAGGACTGACTAAACAAGTTCAGCTAGTTCTGCCTAAAACTGCAAATAATGAGTATTTCGATAGAACAGTGAGTTATTTGGCTAATGGTTTGCCGTTCAGCGTTCACCGTTCAGCTACATCGAATTTGATGAACACTGATTTACAACTCCGGTGACGCGGCGTCAAACGGATCATCTATGGCTTTTGTTTGCTTGAAAGTATTCGGTAAAACAATTTTCCACAGCACTTTTCCAAAGCACATCGACGTGTCCAAATGCAAAATCCACTCATCCAGCGGTATCGTTTCAGTCAAATAAGCACCTGCCGAAATTCGCTGACATCTTAAATTGCTCAAACTCTTCCGGATAAAGCGGGAGATAATTTCTACTGTTTTAACCTGACGCTGTTTGTAAGAGCCGTGTGCTTGTAGATATTTTCTGATGCATGCACTTTTATTTACCTGCATTGCCCGACTGTGCAGCTGACTATTTCGGAATATTACATCTACCGTTCAACGATGACGACTTTTTGGTCTAATTTTTCCTAATGCAAGGTAAATTAGAACGAATTGGACGTACTATCTCTCCGCTGATCTAACTGGAGTTAGAGATAGTCTAGCGCCAATTACACTCCTGTAGGAAAATAACTATCAACAATTGTGATAAGTTTTCACCGGTGGAATTGGTTTCCACATCGCGGCCTGATTGGATCGATGTTTGCTGAAGCCTATGGAAATGGATGTCTGCGGATTGGCAAGAGAATCGTTCAAAGATTGACAGTTCCGCGCAGGAATGATTTAATTTTTCAGCAGATGTCAGACATACCACTTTTCGTTTCACCAAATTCCTTGAAAAAATGTTGATGAAATCAGAAAACGGTTAATCATTGGCGTTTGCTTAACGTGCATGCTCATATATGAAGTAACGGAGAAAGTCGTAAGTAGAAAGGCAATGCGGTGTCTTATTCGCTGACGGGTGAATCTGCTCATTGCACTGTATTGCACTGTACTGCATGATAGACTTTAGTAATTTAAGACACCTAACTTCCGGCCAACGCTAAAGGGAAACCAAACCAAACCGACTTGTAGGAAGATGAATCGTCAGGGTTAAGGAAACTAATGAAGTGATAAATGTATGAACACAGTTGTCTCATAAATTCTTCTTTCTTAGTCACAGTTCCTATTAAATAAGCAACAGCGGAACCGCGATTGTAATTATTGCACGAGAAAACCAGTGCATTGGCGTGAGTAGTAGTAGAACAAATTATTTTGACAAGAGCAATGTGGACATTTTATCTCTAATCGTGATGTGCAAGTCACATTTTATTGCACATTAAATCAGTAGAAACAGAAAAAGCGGGGCTAATGGTCGGCATATCTCCGTAAAGTAAGTGAGCATCTTTCTTGACCGGTCCTGTAAAACTAGCTGGAGATCAGTAGCGCAGAATAAGGAGAACATCGATGAACAGCATAACCTGTTCCGAAGAGATATTTCGTCTCTCGCGTACCACCCACTCACCCGCTTATTACTAACGGTCTTCTCTGGGACAGATCTCCTTTTTTGGCTTGTCGCATCAATTTAACTGCATCGATCATACAACTCGGACTTTCGCCTATGTCACGAGCCAAAGTGTCGTTGGTTGTCTGTTTTGACGTCTTTTGTCGTTCATGTGATTTGTTATCGGTGATCGGAATAAAAAAGGCCAAAAGGAACACGGTTGATGTTTGGTTATTGTGCACAATTGCATTATTCCACATAGAACGGTAACAGTTAGGATCCGCATTTGTTTTGGTTTTTATCAATTTGTTCGGTTGAGGGGCTTACAGAAATTTCACGTTTTCGCCAAACATTTATCAGTACAAAACTAACACGTTTGCGAAAATCAATAATATAAAAGGACTACTGTAAGTTCATGCAGATTTTACCCATGTGTACTTGCCACAATTTTTTTAGCGATTTAATAACATTCAAAAAACGAATGTCGACGAGTGGGTAATGAATAGAAATGGAAACAAAAATAGTTCCAGTCAAGCAATTCTATTCAGATATCACTTCTTCTGGTCGTGATTCTGGTGGAAGCATTAGAGCAGAGTCTGGCATGATGATCTTCCGCGCACGGCTGCATTAACCACCCACGTTAGTGAACAAGGTAAGGTACCAACTTGCTACATTTTACTTTGTAGTCTCATGCACATTTTCGTTGTATTTCACGTGGTGTACTTTGCAGTCAGACTTACTTTGTTCTGTAACCACATCTTATTTCAAACAGTCTCGTTTTTTTCCAACTGCTAACATGAAATTCCATTTCGAAAACCGGCAAGAGAAAACGATTTGTCAAAAAGGGAAAACCACCAGTAGAAATGTTGTCAGTTACTTAGAAATTTATTTTCTACGTCATATTTGGGTCTTTTAAATCGTTTTCGGTTAGTCAACATCCTCAGGTCGCTAGGTCATAAATTGTTTTCGAAATTCATCATTCTGGATTTTGTCACAATATCGTGCTCGTGTGGATGCACCAGGTCAGTAGTATATTGCAGATTCGACTATTTGAGTGATGATAATGATGAAAAGGAATGAAAACAAATCAGTGAAATTCAGTCACTAGACAACAAGAGGAATGAAATGAAACAAACGCAAGTGTAATGATTTGTCTCGTCTGATTAAGAGGTCCATTTGACAATTTAGTTAAAAGTGATGAAATGAGGAATGAAAAGAAATTTGGTATGGTACAAAAACTTTCGTTCTGTTTGCGCGACATCATTGACCTGGAAAATGTCGGAATGACGGCATACCAATGGTAATCAAATGGACGGATTCATGGTATTTTGTGTTTGAAAATTGTCAGAACGACTTCTCCCGAACTTGGTCACTTTTCCTCCCATTTATCAGGTTTAAAATGATCGTAATCCTACTCGAGAAACAGAGGAATTATAAAATCATTCCTGTTTGATTTCCTCGTGCAATCCCGCTTAAGGTCACAACCAGCCGATCTAAAACGAATTTTGTCCTTCATCAGATTGATCGGAAGTGAATTACGACTTAAAAATACGATTTCCGAGGTGACGAAACAACCAAACTGGGACCGGTGGAAGCATCGCGAACAGTGTTACGGAATTCGATAACATTTCTTCCAAGGAAAATTTGGTTAGACGATTGTGTTAACCGGTCTAAAGTTTTTTGATTGATAGTAAACACCGTTCCACTCGCGGTTAAACATCTATTGAATAATTTGCGTCACATGCCCAACACACCAGTCGAATGCATCGTATCATTTTTCGTAATCCAATCTTGTTCAGAATATCGAACGAACTGTCAAGTATATGCCAGAATGAATCGCAAAACGTCCACAGAATGTTTTACGCAAAGTGACGGTTAGACTGCTCTCTCGTGTCGGAATTAAATAACTGGTTGATGTCTGGCGAAAAGTGAAGCAGAAAATCGTCCTTACTACGCTGTAAAAAATGAACGACAGGTAGCAAGGGATTATCCAGTCTGTTTCCCATTACATTCAGTGTCGTAAGGATCAGATATCCGGAGCAATTCGTGAAAAAAGAGTCTAGCCGGTAAAGTTTTCATGACTGAGAGGACAGAATCTGTCTCAGTTAACCGGTGTGCTTCACCCTGCGCTTTTTTTTGCCCCCGTTTCAGGATTTTATCTGCGTCGCACGTAGATATTTGAGGTTGTCAGTTTCGTTATCCGATTCTCTGTCATTGCACCCATCGCGCCGCCTTGATCACATGGCAATAGATTGACAAACCTACCAGAATAAGCAAGTTGGATTAAAACCGGCATCTAAGAAGCTGTTAAGAGTTAACTGACTGTTGTTGTAATTAATTTTCTCGGTCGGTTTGATATTTCACGTCTGCGATGGATTCATTAGGAAATCCAAGAAAGTATCAGTTACCGATTTCTCCTGGAGGTTTACACGGGAAATTCACCGAACGAATATCAGAATCCTCATTGTTCGAACAACAATTATCAGTATTAGGTAATATGCTGTAGGTCAATAGCGATGGAGTGTGGCATAAATCAATTATCTCTAACAAATTTCCAATCTCCACTGTTCGACAGAAGAGCACTCTCGACCGGCGACTAGACGACCAAAGATGTATCGGTGAATGCGGTCAATGCTTAATCAACGTTTCAGTCCAGTTCTTGCCTAAATCTCAGTTGTTCCTGATAATCAAGACCACAAAGTTCAGCGCGCCGTTCTGCATCACCATTTATACTTGACGCAACCACATTCAACCCCGAACACTTTTCTAGTCAAATGTTGACCACGAAAAACAAATTCACTTGGCAAAAGTTTGCGTCAGGATTTGATTTGGCCATAACACAACATTTAAATCGAATGACTAACTGCGAGAAATAAGTGGAAAAAGGTTGTCATTTGTAATTGTCCGGAATTATTTGGTCACAATGAATGTTGTTACAGTGATTTTTGATAAAGTCAATTTGTCGGACGTTGTGGAAGCCTTAGACATATCTAAATCAGATGATTTATTGCTATGTACATTAAGCGACTTATAGCACAACATTTTAATATTGATAAGTACAATACTTTTCCTGATGAGTTGTTTGTGTGATGTATAAACAAACAGTCTATACTTCGTTTGACGTGACCTGGTCGCCTAATTGTTGGATGAGACATGGTACGGACACAGCAATTTGCGACTGAATCTCGTCATAGTCCACAAGACCGGTCATCCTTTGATTTATTCAACATTTAGCACCATTCCAAATAGGATTTCCAACTAGTGGACATCCTCGACAGCTAACATGGAAATAAAAATTTTCAAGTTCGTCAGCGCCACGCGATTCCTCTTTTGTGAAAACTTACTGGAGTCGATCAAACGTTCGTGAGCACCTGAATACGTGCAGTGGAACGTTTCCGGAAGTAAATGTGGGCTAGCTTGTTTCTATATTCCTATTTTGGAACCAATATCTGAAAAAAACATGCTGCCTGGGAGAACCGTGTTTTCAGTTTTTCCTACTCCTGGATTGGTGCAATATTTAGGAACATTTTGTACGATGCTTTTTGTCTGGTACAAATATCTGTGCGTGCGTGTTTCATGCTTGATCCAAAAATAGATAAACGTATTGTGTCAATTAGTGTCTAGTCTAGCGTTTGCATTGGGCTGGATAGTGGATCAGGGGAGTTAAAAGGTGATTATTTTTTGTTTTTGAGTCTCCAGTTGGGGATTGTTTAGGCGGATAGCGTGACTTCAACTGTACTCAGGGCACAACACTTGGTTATCCTAGACTGTTGATGACGAAATAAAACCGGGACACGAAACGCTTGGTTTATCTCATCGGTCAGTTGCAAGACCACTGCGCTACTTAGGGTAATGTTCACAGGTGCTGTCAGACAGGTACCTGACCGTACGATCAGTGTGCATCGTCCGACCGATATTTTCAAATGACCAATTAGGTTTATTAAATCTTTTCTTCAGTAAATTCAGATATAATCACATGAGCATGAGCCAGTTAAAACGTGGTCGTTCGCAAACTTGTTTTCTCAGCGCGCTCAGCAGGAATTTTCGAGTAATTAACAGAATGTAGAACTGATTCAATCATGAGAAGTTTTCCATCTCTCCGGGCTTCGTAGCCTTGCATTTTCCTGCCATATATCCTCCACCAACTGGGCTGCGAATTGAAGGCCAAAGAAGCTTGGGCAATTGAACTTTTTTGTCTATTCAAATCGTCCAGAGCGGCGTCTCCGTGTGAATCAACCAACATGTACTAATTAGAACTCTCGAGCATCACGGGCTACGAATTGTAGTTAGTAGAGTTTGACAGATTTTGTATGCAGAACTAGGGCACTAGAGAAACACATCCCAAAGTGCAGTGGCATGTCCAAAAGTGCACCATCAAACATCATCTTGGACAACTCTTTTTGAACCATGTGAAAGTCACATGTGTAAAGTAATCTTTGACTGTCACAGCCCCCGGCATGTTAAACATACAAGGTCTTTTTCCACATATGGAACCTCCTAGTTGCTTACTCCTATAAATTTTGTCATATCTGATTCACCTAAACGTCGGACTGATGAGAACAACTGTGAAAGTAAGGGTCTACGTAATTGCATGAAAGTGTTTGTGGAATGGTTTCCATTTTACTTTCGTACTAGGTGACCGGATGATGTCACATGCGTAGACCCCCAACAAATGAAGAGCTCGGGTTCACGCTGTGTCCACGGAATTGGATCATTATACTTCCCATTCCACTTCTCAGCCGCCTACGTGAGACGATCTGGGAATTAAATAATTTTCAGTTATAAACTGCAGTGGACGGGCATACAGGTTAAATTTAGTACAGCGAAAATTCGAAATCATCCCCATGGAAAAAGTAAAGTCTGTGTTAATAACCTTCCTGCAGACAGAGCAGCGTTGTGCAACCGGATTAGAACTGCATCGGTCAGCATTGTGTAACAACGGCTCAATGCACGAAATGGGGTCAACTGTGTCTCTGGTTGTCACGACATGTGTCACGAATGATGACCACGAGTCACGAACAGGATAATTATCTGTGGTGTTTTGTGACGTCGATTTGGCCATCCCATTTTGGATTATGTTCTGGCATCCATCCTCGGTCCGTACTCCTAATGTAAGTTTCACCTCAGATGTAAGTGGACTGATATGAGAGACGTAGGGCAGAATGTGACATTTGATCAGATCCATGTTGGTTCAGAAAGGTCTCTCGGTTGGTTGACAAGAGCCGAATTTCGGTGGCTAGGAATGTGCTATTTATGGGTTAACTGAGTTTACGGCACAGCAGTGAAAATATGGTCTACCAGGAATGCATGTTTGATGCATACGGCTTTCTTCGTTGCGTTCATCGTTGGTGATAGTTCGAATGACCTGTCAGCGTTTTGATGTGAATGTTTCAGGTTTCAGTCTTCTCATTGTAGATCGCGTTCCAATTCTGCACGTCTAATGGCCGTGCCTTCTTTCCAAAATTGTGCACAGTTTCAATTCAATGAATAAATATTGAACAAAGAAGTAAGTTATTGTTAATTGTTTTAATATTATGATTGTAACCCACGTAAATATTGTAAAGGTAAATAATTATCCGTATTTATATCGAATTGACTCTGCTCGACTTGAAACAGTGGAAACAGCACTGTCTGACCCCCAAATTATCGTTTAACCTTTTATTTCCTTTAATTAATGAAATAACAGTGTACATCATTTCTCACGAAGGGGGTCGCGGCCAAAAGATGGCTGCCAAATGGGGACGTTGATCGGCGGTGGGAGATTTCGAACTTGGGCCCTTCACGTCCAAATGCTACCTTAGTCATTTGGCTACCACTGGCCAGTAAAAATCTACTTCCAGTTTTGTTTGCTATTCTTACTGTCAATCGTGAGATTGATCCACGGCTACCAGAGCCGTCCAGTCAATTCACTGAAGTGCAAAGCAGCTTCCTCATCCCAAGGAACAGAGGTCGTCGTGTTTTCTTTCTTTTGACAGTCGGCTAAGGTGCAAGCAGTGAGAGGCATTGACCAAATCAAAGTGAGCTTCTAAGTAGCTGTCCAAATGGATTTTGGAAGAAGAATCTAGGAACGGGAAATGACCGTTCTCTTCTATTTATCACGATCAGCTTTAATGTCGTCCTTTAAATGTTCGATATCTCGCGGCATTCCTAAAAACTATGCGTACTCTCGAAATGCCGTTGGTAAAGCTTTGTTGCAATGGTGCAAGCAATATGTGTAGTGGAAAGGGAGAAGAACGAGAGAAAGATAATGTTCCAGCGCGGCAGTCGCATAGAGAAGCTACCAAACATCCGTATTTTATGTCGATGGAAAATACTGCAGGCAATCCAATAAGATTGTTTTCCAAATTGGCAGAAGGAGCTAATTAAAGCATTTAATTTCAACCCCCTCCCCTAATCTCCCTCGTACAATTCTTATAATTATAATTACAAGGACATCCATGTCAGTTTAGAGTGATAATTAAAAGTCCATCCTTGGTTCGCATTGCAAAACCACTTGCTCGGTTTCACAACCTGTTGCCGTAGACGGAAGGTTGGAAACTGAGAAAATTGCGCACAACAGTGAATGAATTGAAAGTGGTTTCTTTTCAAGGCACACATATTGTGGGTTTTCATAAAAACGGAATATTTTGCAATCGCCGCATCCACGTTCTCACTGGATTGATACTCCAGAGACTCGGTAAACAGTTAACCGAAGTACAACACTGTTTTCTACCCATAACCGTCAGGTGACCTTTTTCAAATGGTTCGGTCACATTGTTCTGTTCACCTCATTCATTTAGCTCCCTTCTATGTGACGAACGCTATAAGTGTGTGAGTGTACGTCTGTGGTGAACGTCCATTGTTCAACGGTGCGACTCATATCCTACCAGTCTGGTACCGGAGAGGACACTCGAGATCCCCATTTTACTTCACAGTTCAAATTTATTCGGTATGGGCAGTCCTAACAAAGATTGCGACCAAACTATCCGGTCACCTACCAGCAATAATACTTTATACCCCGCATACTGGCCCATTGGCCAACCCAACCAACTCGAACTTTTGGACAAGCGCACAGTGGCTGATGATCTGTAATCGGCCGACTTCCTGATCATCACCACTTTGATCTCACTAAAGATACTAACCCAGTATTGACATTCCAATGTCAGATCTAAATAAGCAAGATGTTGGCTAACAAGAAAAGCAAAACAAATCGACAGTGAGATCGAATTTCGGCATTCTGTTTCAGGCATAGGAATAGGTAAAATACACACAGCTATTTTTGTATTTGTATAACCATATTTTAGCAAAATTGCTGATATCACACCTTTAGTACCTCAGAACGGAATTTCCCGGTACACCGTACGGGGGGAATGAACGGGTATCGAGATCGTGTAGGTAATGGACAAAACACACATGGGTAGAAATGAATGAAATACGGAAAATATGATTCAGTGAATGCCATTCAGCTTACTTATTCCTGTCAAGGCAAGAACAACAGCGAGAGTGGTAATACAAATTTACGGTGATAAAATTGTTTTGGTTAATGCAATCACATGGCGAATTGGACGATGATGAGAAGTCAGTCATTTAACCTGTTGACGGAAATTCCTTGGGTTGCCAGGCTGACCATTAGGAGAGTTACCTGGTTAGTCTGGTGCATGAATTAATTCAGCGATTACAAGATGGCTTTGTTCATGTTACATGCAAAAACTTACTCCAAAGAGGCTAAAACTTGACCAGCCACCCATTCGTGTGACCGCGTCTCGGTATTTCTAAGATGTGTTATACCAAAAGGGTAGGTGATCTGAAATGCTTGAGACGCTTGGAATATTGCAGAATAACATTGTGTTTACATTCATAAAAGAACAATGTGTGTAGACACCATTACATGCTGTCTAACTAAGAAAGAAAGAATCGAGTCTGTCGAATTTTCAGAAAAATGCTGATCTAAA
>LUCM01008935.1:96268-112774 GCA_008360955.1 Fasciolopsis buskii | reverse complement strand
AGTCAAAATTCTTGAAAAGGCGAATGAAAATAGCAAATAATTTCAACTCATCACCTTTTGCAAATATGAAAAAGTCATCGAAGAATAATCAGAGCTCATTACGGTAGGCCGTTCAGAAATTAGGCTAAAACACGATCATGGTTTATCAAATGCGTGCTAAATATGGGACAGTGGAGTTCCTATAGATGCTTATTCTAGAGGGTAGAAACGAACAACGGGTCGTGTTGAAATGTGAGAGCGGGACTTCGAAAGATCATTGTGCACAGGATGCGCGCGATCTGAAAGAAATAAGTGAGCAAATTTCTCACATACTGATAAGTGTTGATCACAAAGATTGAAGGACAATTCAGTTAGTGATATGAAGGACACACGGCTAATAATTAACAGTCGCCGGAGGAGAATTTTAAATTCTTTTTTAAGTAAACCCATAAAAATAACAGGAAAACGGTAAAAAAGGATTGGAAAATTACATTGGTATACAAATCGGGAGATGGTGTTTTGCCTCAAATTGTAGTGATGAAACCTCTTGATTTGAATTGACGACCGTCGAATATTCTTTCCACTGTTAGAAATGTGATATGCTGACTAGCCTGACATCACATTATGAACGGCGATGATCGCGTTTTCATTTTGTGCCAAATAGAAATGAATAAACCCGAGGTTCGGTAGAGTTTGACTGTTTTCCATACGATGGCTACTACAGCTTTCTTTTGTGTATCCACCAGCATAAGTTTGCTCCCTTGAACTCTTTGGGAATTGAAATTCTGGGAGAAAAGCAACCGTCAGTGAGGGTTGCCATACTGTCAAACGCTGAACGCCAGTTGCTGATGATGCTTGTGCGAACGAAAAAACAAAATGCTTGCAACGAAGTAGAATAAATTAGTGCACGGATAATTTGTTTATTTTATCGCTTATTTCATTATGATGTTCGAAGGGAAAATCACCACGGACTGTCCTTCGGTCGAGGGACGGGGCAAATGATGTCGTTTGCTAATGTGAACAAATCCGACAGATCTGATTCCCGAAGTTTGATTTTACAAATCAGATCAACATGAACACACGTGAGTTCAACTCACATCCCCAATAAATTCAGCTATGAGCAATAACATTTCGAACTGGTTCATGCATGAAAAGAGATCGAAATCAATCATTCAATGTGACTAGTATCCGCAACACAGTGAAGTTCATTTGATTTTTGTCATTTAAGTTAACTAATTTCCCCCCTCCATCTACCCGGGGAGCGTAATTGGAGGTATGCAAACAAATGTGCTGCTCTGTTGCGCAAGTCAACCAATAAGAAGTTTATCAGGCAACTGAGAATGTTTAACAGGAGGCGATTTTATTCTCCGAACAAAATAGTTGCTTTTGTTTCGACTATTTCCGTTAGAGTGAATGTTCGTCTAACTAGTTAGCGTGTCTAAATTTGGCTTGTTGCCGAAAACTGTGCGAACAATACAACATAAATATTCCTCCCCCATTAAAATGTGATACATTTATCAATTTCTTTTTCTCTTGGATTGATACACGCAGGTCTGAGAAACAAAATCGTTCCCATTCTTTCCGGGAGACGTGATCAGTTTTCGAAGGGTGAAACTTCATATCCTTACGAGCCAAAATTGTCAGCTACAGCAACGGTCAGACAACCTCATGTGCTCAGTTGCATGTCATCAACCGCAAGATTCCGCCAATTTCGACTTACCACAAAATCTGGGAACAGGTTTTTTCGCTAGACAACGCAAACTGGGGCTAGAAACACTGGAGGTATTTTCATCACGATCAGGCTTTCAATGATGGACCAAACACTGTCTGAATGAAACCGTAACAACGACGGGGTTTGTAACCTCATGCTGATTCACTCTGCGATCCATTGACCGAATGGAATTGAGCTGAAGAAAGTAATAAACCGTTTAGAATTTCTGAGGTAAAAAATACAGCACGAACGAGTGGATAAAGTGAGTTCTAACACCAGCAGAATTTGATTGTCGTTGCACGTTCTATGAATGCGAGAACAAATTCGCCCACATGGAAGTACTAGATGCGCAAAGCAAATGAACACAAGTGCTCAGATTTCCCAACTATGCTAAAATAGGATTTACTGGGAAAACGTGGATTTACATTAGTCGCAACTACTATGAATTTATTCACAGGCTTCGATTATTGAACCAATTTGTGGACAATGTTGCGGTCGGTCAAACATGGTTTATTTTGCCGGAAAATGATGAATTCATCAGATCGCGAATAATGAATGGATTGTGAATTAAGAAGTCTTTGTAATTTGTGTCCAAGATTGTTGACAATTGCCGAATTATCAACTAACTCGTCTTCCCTTTGGGAAGCAATAACTGTCGTCACCATGAATTCCGATGAATGGACCTCGGGATGCCTGTCAGAGTTATTATTTATGTTTTAAAAATTGGAGTCTTGGGTAAAAAGTATTCCGCGCTCCGGCTTCTGAACGTCAACTTAAAATGACCACACAAAGACTGCTGGAGAACATCGGTGGGCTCCTCAGACCATGCTGTATTTCTTACTCCATTTACCCTAGAAGGCTTTAATAGATCAGGGTAGTGGCTAGATTGTACAGCTGACCAGCCTTTGAAGTAGTTTAACTGCTAAGTTGTGTCCAAACCACCTGAACTTCACCAAGGAAATATTTGCGGTTCCAACTGTTTAATGAGAATACAAATAGACATTTCTCGCTAGAACCCAGTTTGAATCGTTTGGAGCATGAATGGATAACACATGCATTTATGAACCACATGGTGATTCGTCGGTCAAGCAGAGCGAACTTTCAGAAAGAGAACACAAGTCTCCATGAGCCTGACAAGCTACAGTAACCACGAAATCGGTCGTGCTTCCCGGAGAAATTGTGTTCATCCAATCATACGTGGAGCTTACTAGTGAGAAGGAAAAACGGACGTCGTTATTTTTCATCATGTAACGTAATGGATCGAGACATTCATCAAACGCCTGTGGCGTTATTTTCGGTAAGACCGGAAAGTAAAACAACACCAACCAGCCGCGATGCTTTCAATACCGCTCCGAATTTGCATCATCTGCAGCGTACTGGACAGTGAAAATGATGTTCGTTCCCAAGGTAACTCGTATGCGCTTAGAAAATCGAATAGCACAATAAGCCAAGTCAAGGAGCAATAGTTGGTCCAGGTGGTAGACAACTATGCAGACACCCGACTAACTACCAGGCCTGATGCACTAAGACCTTATGTGGTACGACACCTTAAATCTGAGGCTAATGGCTGCCTCTCTTCCTCTAACCGTGAAGGTACTTGATTACATGCACACTTATTTTCACTGTTACAATGCACACAAAATTATCCACAAATCGTTGTGTTAAACAATTTATCTCAGCTAAATGACCTCCCCACAGGCATACCCACTCCAAATGGCGAATAAGTACATACTCTTGATCTTATCGTGACTTCAGTCCCTTCTCTTCACGCAAAAATTTCTATTCTTCCCCTTCTTGTCTTATCGGACTATTGTGTTCTTACATCATTCATCAATGTCTCCAGCCACAAGCCCCCACCTTCCTCAAGACACATTCTGGAACTACAGTTCAGCCGACTGGAATGGTTTCGTCCAATTTTGAGCTCCGCACAGTTATAATGACTGTTGTTTTACTCCTAGCGATTCCACGTCCGTTTCCGAATTTACCGATGGTGTTCTTCAGTGCATAAATATTTTATTTCAAACTTTTCCAAATCAGGGGAACCCGAATCTCCCGAGTGTTTTGATCATATTTGCGATCGTGGTGTACGCCTGAAGTGACCAACTTTTTCGCCGCTGGCACCGGTCGCACAATCCCGTCTTCTATCACTGCTTCGTGCAAGCTGGTGACTAAATAACGCTCCGTTCATAGCAAAATAGGATGCCTACTATCTTCCGCAACCGGTAGCCGAACGTTTTGGTCTCTTGGTAATGTAGTATCCTACAGTTTCTGGCCTTCGAATTTTCCTCTTCTATGTAATTCCGCTGGTGATTTTTTTGCGAACCATGCAGAAAAGCTGAAGTTTTTACTTCCCTATTTGCTTGCAAATCCAGTTTACTCAATTCTTCTACATTTCCGGCTTCTTCCTCTCTCATTGCTGTTATTTTTTACCTCGTATTAGCATTACTGAGATCCGCGAAGCACGGCGTCCTCTGAACATTTTGAAACCACTCACTACGAGCAGCATCCCACTTATCACTCTTAAAATGTTTCTCGCTGAGTTGGCTCCCCTGCGATATCGTCTCTTCTATCTTTCCTCGAACATTTTATCTTTCCGGCCACTTGGAAACATGCAGCAACCTACATCACCCATAAATGAGGCCATTTCGCTGATCTTGACACCTGTCGTCTGATTTTTCTCTCAGCTGTTATTTCAGAGGTGTTTGAAACTTTCATCTCTGACCGTTGAGAGACTAACTATTACGATTTACGATCTTTCCGTTCAGAAGGTGATCCATTGACCGTCGTCTCAGAACCTTGGTAGACCTCACTTGACAATACGCCTGGTCTCGCTCGCCATTTCTAGGGTTTCCGACTGAGTTGGGTACGGAGGTTGTCTATCGAAACTAACTATGTTCGGATTCTCTTTTTATCTCCCAACGTGGGAATCATGACCCCGGAGACTCCACTTCTAGGGTCTCCAATAGTCAAGTCATATTCAAAGCTTCCAAAGTAACACTTTTTCAAACTCCGTAAAACTCCATTCATTCTTCCTATATCTCTCATTTGCCTTGTTTATTCTGAGTTCCCAAAGTCTGTATTTCTCTTCTTGGCTTATGCATTAGTTTTTCATTATTCTGGTTTTATTTTGAATCTCGCGCCAGGCGCAAAGTTGGTTTTCTGTTCCGTGACAGACGTTCCTTCACATGCACTCATCTTTTATTGTAAAATGCTCACATTCACCACATATTTGAATGATGAATTCATTTGTGGACCGGAGCTTTGTCTATTTTTCTCCCCCTTCTTGATTAGGTTCAGGGAAATACCATCCGGCCGACTGACGATAACTAGCCCATCATCAGTCGACTGCTTCATCATCCCTTTTCTGCCTGCTATTATTTTGGTTTTCGCGCTTCGGAGCGTGTCTCAGGAGCTTCTCCGCCTGTTCCGTTTTCGCATTCTTACTTCACACAGACAAGTAGTCACTTCTGTCAGGCTCCCGTTGCTGGGATTTCGAAACTGTGGAAAACTCTCCCACACTCTCTACTCCTCCCAGGTACAACCTTTCGGTTTCCAAGAGCAAGATCAATAAACCGATTCCTACGTGGCCGTTCCCCTCACTTTCCCCACTACTGTGATTATATTGCCCACGGGCGTTACTCCTTATATTATAGTTCACTTAATACATAATAAATAAAACGCAACAGATAACTTAGATTTGGGGTTCTCCAAAATCGGTGTTTGGCAATCGAGCATCGTAAACTAACAGAACGTAATTACGTGCCTAAATCTCCCTTTGCTGATTATCACGTGCCTACATTGCATTCTTTGATGGACAATTTTCTGCCACAATGCTCCAGATAAACTGGCTAATGTAGGCTCTGTACGGACTTAATCAGCGCTTCCATTTGTCAAGTGCTGTCACTTAATTTAACTTTCAAATATTTGTAAAAAAACTACTGTCGCTTACTCCCGAAGAATCTGGAAAAGTCAATATTTTGTATGAACACGTTAGTAAGCAGCGATCATCATTCGCAAATCCAAATGCGAATGCCTGAAAGCCCCTGACGGAATCGCGTTATGAACAGAAAGGTGAATTTTGTCTCGAAAATTTCCCACTCATTTCCAGTGGCAACCAAATGTTGGGGGAAATTGATTTTCTTTTGAACATTATTTTTCCGTTGTTTGTTTTGATGCCCAAAATTAATTTCCTCGAAATTTGTTTGATTGCGCTACTTTTCGCGATCACAACTGAACGGTTCCGCTCGTTTCACATTCTCGAAATGTTTCACTTTCACATGGCAAATACTACTGTTTGTTTTCTTTTTAGTTTACTATCACGCATGCTGTCGTATGGGTGCTATTTGAGGACACAACATAAATCAGGAAATTTTTGCGCCGGGCCGCTGACTCGAGTTTTCTTTGTCTGTTTTATCGACTGAAAATAATTTCACAACGCAGTCTTCAAAAACCTATCAAAGACGTGTGCTGGTCAACTTACCAAATATTTTCCATACACTTATTGTTCATATAGTAGGATTAATTTTGACTGTTGGCGGATGTTAGCTAGCCGGTATCGTAGTTCATCTTACGACACTGAAATGTATTGTGAAGCAATTGGTAGACCATTAATTATCATTGAGCATATTGCAAAAAGTAATTCAAAAATAATCACACCTTCGCCAAGCAAACGGAAACTAACTAATCTTCGTATTCGTCAGTATGCTTTTGATCGGTCTTCTTGTGGATAGAAATTTACTACTCATTATCTTTCCAGTAAGTTTGTCTTGTTTCCAGCTCGAACCATCCCTCTTGGCTAAAAACAGGCCTAACATTTTTGATCATCGCATTAGTTTTTCCGGTGGGCTTGGTGTTGAGATTATTTTTTGGAACAACTGCATCTGTAATATTTGGATTTACTGTGGATTCGTTTGTTGGTGATTTTGTACGATAAATGCATTCCAGAATAATGCTTGTCACTAACCAAGTTTGGACCAACATGAATTGCATCGTTCCAGATAACTGATAGCTTTAAGTGTTCATCAGACGGATAGGAGTATGGTCACACTTTGCGAGTTCGAAATCTCACCTTCCGCATTCGGAAGCTTTCCAGTGAAATCGCTTCACGTTTACCACAAGCTAACTAAACAAATTATGATCTTAGTATTATTATTATTATTATGCTCCTCAAACAACTTTTTTGTCGGGTGCATTCGGTCTCTCATCGTTGGCTGTTGGATGTTATACTCAGAACTAAATCCATTCAACTAACGGATATTATCTACAGAAGATGTTGCAAAAGTGAGTTAATTTAAGTTTGATTACCTAGAGTAAAGATGCTGAGCACCAGCTATCCGATGCATGCAAATTTTATGTTTTCTTTGATAGCTGTGCTTGTTTTATCGATGAATCTTTAGAAGACTTGGTAGTTGAACTGTTGTGTTGGTGCTGATCAGCCGCGAATGTTTCTCTATGGACATATTACATTGGCTGATCTCAGAGGTGATCAGGGTCATATCGGCTTCCTCAGAAAAAAGCATTTGAGTCTAAAGATAACATGTATCCTAGATGAGGATGTCAAAGATGGTTGTCAAATCGCTGAGGGCAGGCCGTTTGTCTTGAAATAATTAAACCAAATGTGTTACGTCGATCTCGGTGAGATGGAGTGCAAAACCTCCGTGGGAAATTCCCAGTATGGAGTGTCTGACACTTACAAAAGTTAGTGGCAGACTTTCCTCATCCGGGTTGTGTTTGTACAGATTCACCATTGTGGGGATGCAGGTTTCCTCCGTAGTTCTAATTTTGCGACTATTTGGAACAGATCGTTTTAATGTTATGTGGAAGGCCATGTATGATGCAAATGTTGCTTCAAGTATTACTAAAGATAATACTAATACCGGTAAGAGCATTCATATAATTTGGATTCCCATTTTGTTTGTCTTTTTACTAACGGTGTTCCATAAGCTTTCAGAAACAACCCTGTTTTCCCCACGATATTCGAACTTGTGTTTAATGTTGACTTTCCTAATGCGAAAACACGATAGCAATTATACGTTCCAATATATGCGATGTGTTGTTTCGCGGGATGGGAGACAACTGTTTGCCGGAAGATGTGACTGCAAAACGAAGTTCCGGATGTGTACATCTGACGAATTGCAATAGAAGCGAAAAGGACCACGTGCTTCGGAAGTGATTGGATCTCCTCGTCATCAGACGAGGCTTACGTTTTGTACTAAACCATTCCTTCTCGTTCGGTAGTTTAACCGAAACTATCACACGAAATAATTCTGACACATCATCACTACGTTTTTTCTGTTGCTAGCTACCGGTTCATGAGAAAAACTTCCCTCGACAACCCTATTCTTCTCACTCATGCAAATCGCTCAAAATTGCCTCGTCTAACCTAGTATGTTACCCTACACTGGTTTTTTTCTTGTCATAATCGCAGCAGGAACCCTCGTGGCATCTGCCGCACAGGATCACACGTCCACGGCAGATTCGTTCTGCGCACGTTGTCAGTTACACTAGTGAAAAAGATGTTCAACCTTTTATTCCACACTGTTCCCTTTCCGCTTATCATGTTTCCTGAGGAAAATTGATTTTGGCACTTCACAAATGTTTCCGTAGCACCATGTCTGACGAACGAACTTGTTTTCCGTTATTCCAATTCATGTCAATATATATACATATATATCATGCATTTCCACGAGTCTACTGACGATTTTGGTGTCCTCTAAATCAAGGGAAAACGAGAAGCATTGCCAGTTAACGGGGAAGTTAGAAGAAATGCTCACATGATGCAGATTCTGCGAGTCAATATCTCTAGACCATTTAGCTAATCCAAATGCCTGTCTTACAGAAACTAGCTAGTCTACAGTCACCAATCGTAATGAGTTAAACCGATATCTGTGTCATCAAACAACCAAGCCACATTCCGTCGTTGATATGCGTGCTTGCACAACCTGGAAGAAGAGTTTACTGGACCTATGTTTTCTCAAATTTTGTGTTCTGTTCGTCACTTCTATTCTACATGATCGACTGTCGGCTGCATCCGTGTTATCTCTGTGGTCTTTGTAATACTGAACTTCCTAGTTTATCTCAAACAAGAGCGTTTGGCAAGGCAGTAGAGCGAAACGAGGTTCAAAGCAACGCGTGTAAACACTGAAGCTTTCCTGGGCTATTTGTGATTTTATTTATTAATTAATATCATGGACCTGTTGAATTATGGCATAAGAAATATTAACGGATCCGACAGAGTTGATTCACTTCAGAAAAACAAAAACAAGAGTGATGAACACGATTGAGACTGACCATCAAGTACGTGTAGTTTCCATCGTCTGGCGACGCATAAATGAATGAATATTTCCTGATGACTACAATCAATTAGCAGTTCGAATAACCAAAGCTTCGACGGGAATGGTAATCTCAAACCTGATCGTTGTAAATCGAACCAAAAGATGGGACGTCCAAGACAACTGCTGTTACTGTAGTAATGACAGTGAACCTTACTGTTAAAGGGTTAATTTTAATTGTTGTTTCTATGAGGTGTATGAGAACCAGAAAGTAAGGGGGTTAATTGATAATTGCCGTGACAATAGAAGTTAGATCAGAAACTTGTGCAACAAACAGCGGTTTGATGAAAATCTACCGGTGATCATGGACTCCTGAAGTCGTAGCATACTCGGATTTCGAGGTTGCCTAAAAACCCAGGAACAATTCGGTCAGTGATTACGGTCCAACAGGCGACGAGTGATGAATCCCGAGGACAGTTTGACTCTGTGCAAAACGAAGTTATGCTCAAACTGACGCTTGTCAAATGTCGTCACAAAAACGGTGCATTTCGTCGAATATGGCAACATGCTGCGGGACATGTTTCAGTGACATATTGATAGCATCTTTAGACATGAATTACAATTACTATTACTCGTTCGGAAACATCAGTAAAATACTACATATGATATAGGGAGTAGTAAAATCGCGTGAAGGTCATCAACTCTGCAACAGTCTTATTTGCAAAGGAAAGCTACCAATAAAGTCATGCTTCCGAATGGGTTCTAGTCATAACGGCCCAATCGACCTTTTGGTTCCCGTAATCAAGGCCCGGGCGTTGAAGCCAGTCGACCTTCATGATTCATGAATAGGCAACCGAAAAATCACCTGCCACATTCTGTAAAGCAGACCACACTTTTCCGCTGAGTTTCATTCCACATATGCAAGAAACCTTCTGCCTATTTCCAAACGCACCAACTGCCGAACACAACGCGCCCTTGTTGTCTTTCATTCAATGGTAGCACTCACTCAATCAGATGAACCTGTGCGTTTATAGGATGGTGATTTCAACATAAAGATATACATGGTATTTCGTCCCCAAATCATTTGATTCCCTTCTAGTCATAATGCATACAAATAAAATATTTTTGCCAAGCAAACGCTCCTTTGCGGAAACCCTGTCATTGTGATTCGAAAATTTTGCTAAGAAGAACATGGAAAATGACTAGACTGAGAAAGTTAAATAATATGCGTCTAAATCAGATAATTTCCTGCTTCCTAAGCAGATTATCCAAGTTTGATAATTACGCCGCTTCGAACTGCTGCAATGGAGATTTGAGCAGTACTACAAGCACAGTCACTGAGCTGAAGTCAATCTGATGACCGTATTGTACTACATAAACTTTTGTGTACAATAAATAATGTCGCATTTCAGTCAAAAAATGTGACAGTATAAATAACATAGGGGGAAATTAATAAATAAAATGAAAATACACTCATCGCCTAGTAAAGAATGTAAAAGAACTCATTCATGAATAACCATAACGTATCATAACAGGCTGCTCAGGAATTCGGCTGAAACCCGGTCATGGTTTGTCAAAATGAGTGCTAAATATTGGGACAGTAGAGTTCCTATAGATATTTATTCTGGACGGTATGGAACGAAAAGCGGATCGTGTAGAAATATGCGAGCGGCACTTTGAAAAATCCTAGTGCGGAGGATGCGTGTAATCAGAACGTATTTTGTGAGCGAATTTGAACAAAACTAGAGTGGAACATCAGGATGATCTATGAACTGCCAAAATTTCGAGTATCGCCGATCACTGCAAAATGTGACAGACAACGGAACACATGACACATCTGACAAATGAAAAGCCCATTTCTTGGTGATGTCGCCATGGAAATCCTTAACTAAATATCTGAAATCCATCCCATATAAACCACTAGCATCTCCATGGTCCCACTGTCTTGTATCTTTACTAATTGTCTGATAAGCGGAAACAGCTACCAACGAACTGACACTGAGCAGGATACATCCGAATTTGGGAAAGGAGCCCGAGAAATATCATCCCCTCACATAAATCGTAGTTTAATTTGGAATCAGAGTTTAGCTTTCTACACAAGACTGACTTGAAAGCTCAACCAACTCGGTGGACAGCAAAGCCATTCGCCATGGACTTCACACTCGGGTGATAACACGTCGACCGAAAGAAAGCATTCCGTGGGCTTATCTCCCGATGTTTCGGCAGATTGCAAACTGTTCTCCGTAGAACACTACAAAAACTCTCTCTGAATCTGAAACGCCGCCATCCGCTGGTTACGATAACTCGCTCTAGTGATTCTCAGGTTTGATGCTGCCCAGCTTTTTTTCTATTCACTACTTAGAATAACAATTTTTTTCGAGCGTTTTATTCCTGATCCATACCTTCCAGTTTTCGTCATTTAAATTGTCAACAGCGCTAACTCCGTTTCGAGGATTTAATCAATTTCTCCATAATGTCTTCAATGCACTGACCCTAAATTTACCAAGAAAACTCAGTAGATTTGAACATTTGTGTCTGCTGCACCTTACGTTGCTTGTAATTTCACTGGTTCTGATGGCTAAGGTTGGGGTTTTGACTGTAAGCGACCTTTTCTAAACTCATTTCCAACGTTCCGCGTTACTTAAACATTTTACCATGGACCTTGTTTATTCTTCTAATCAGGCATTGAATAACAACTCCATGCGACCTGCTCGCTAGGTGTTTCTCGATTACTGTGTCATCTTGAATTCACTTTGATGGCATTGTCTAGTTCAGAGCTGAACAGTTTTGACTGTTCCGTACAACTCAACACATGGCTATCAAATGTACTTTTAACCGAATTCAGCAATCTATGTTAGCTCGAAACTTCCGCAACCCTTTGACAGCACTTTTGAGGGTCAGAAAACACGTTGGAAGTGATTGGGTGCGCTCTTAGTCTTTCTTCTCAGTTTTTTTTTTATCTAAGTCACTTGAGAATACGAGTGGCACTGCCTTTCGTCAAATTTTCATCGTATACTTGTATTCCAGGAAATCTTATGAGAAGTTACCTTGAATTGAATACTCCTCTTCCTAGTACCGTACTTTTTCTCCGTTTCCTTCAGTTTCTGCTGCGAATCTCGATATATGCATTTCCGAATCTCCATCCAGATTAGAGTCCAACAGGGGTTTGGGTATTTGCTAGGATACTAACCTAAAATGGATACTGCGCCGGAAAACCTGGACCTGTATTCTTTCGAATACGAAAGCAGGAATTGGCCAAGTGGATGAGGTCGTGGCGTTTGAACGTGAAGGTCGCGGGTTCGAACCCGTTTATGGCCGGTCAACGTCTCCATTTGGCAGCCCTCTGTTGGCCGGGGCCTGCTTCCTGAAAAATGATGTCCATTGTTATTTCATCAATAAATGAAGTAAAAGATAAAAAATAAAATCTCAGACAGTTGGGCGATCCATCGCTCACTGTTTCCAACTTCGTTCGTTATAGTATTCTTCAAAAAAATTGTGACATCCAATCTTCTGGAACAGAAAATCAAAACTCGTTATTTTGAACTAACAATCGCTGGTCACATCTTTTCCCTTCTCGACGAATTTGGTTCGAAGTAACTTGTCTGGCATAGCCGAATCGCACGTGATATCAGACAATTCGGGACCATCAACAACAGTTTATATTCTCTTTATCATTCTCACATACCGACAAGTCATCTGAACTGGAGGACAATTCTTTTAGAATTAGCAAATTACAAGACTCTATGTCCTATTCAGCATAAACATTGATGAGCAATGGAAAAAACTAACGACAACTCAGTTTCTCAAGTGGCTTGCTTTTGTTTTCACTTTCTTTGCCGCTTAGAACCACTCGTGCCTAATTGTCATACTTTGAGCAAGTTTTGGGCATCGTACAGATACAAATACGATAAGAAATGCTGTCTGCGTGAGTATAGCGGAAGTAAGGGTCTCAGGCTGCATGAAAAATAGAGTACCCTGTAACCAATACGGGATATGCCACAAATCATGTAGTGTTCCAATAGGCCAAGCGTGATAAAGAACCGGAGAACATCGACTGACCTTTAAGTATCAAAAAGGTTGACCAATTCGGATTTTGAAAGTCGAAGACACGTTTATTTATCTTGATATGTGATATGAGACAATCCAAGAGTCAAATGGTCAATTTCATCAAGTGGATGACTGTAAGCATAACTTTATTTGGTTTTTGTCAAATACCCTTGCTTCTCGATTATTCAGGCCTGACAAAGCTTGTTCTTTGTGCCTTTTAATACTATTTCATATTCCTCGGGCTTCGTGTCTTGCTTCGATGTCCGAGATCTAACAGTGCCCCGTGATATGGTCTGCCTTGCATATCAAAAGTTCCAATGGCCTATAGCAAATGTGACAATATTCGTACGAATATTGCAAATGGTACTACCACTGTAAAATAGTTTCAATAAAATTGTCACTGTGAACTGGACTGGTCATATCAGAATTACTTCTAATATATTTAGTAAAGTGATGTCCTAGGTCAACTAATGTGATAATCATTCCCAAGAAAACAACGCGAAATAAGTAGTTGACGAAAAATGCAAGATTCAGGTTAATGTTTCTCACGAGAATCATTTTACCATTCACCTTCCTCGTCAATGAATCAAAAACCACATGTGTTTCACAAAGGCGATCTCGTGCTGACCAGAGGTGTCAGCTAGGAAAGCTGATCCACATCGACAGGATTCGAACCCACCACCTTCGAATTGCAGTGCCCTGACGTTAACCGCCTGATCAGTCGAGACTCAGTGAATCATACACTTAGCCGGTGAGTGAATCACTTGTGCCAATGCTCAGAAGAGTACAGATAATTTGAAAACTCAGTAGTTAGTGGTAATTAAATGATAGTATGCTTTTTTTAGGATAATTATTAGGTTTCATGTTGTGAACAGTGGTAGTGAAATAATTTTCAAGAAAAGCAATGTTTGTACTCGCTGACCGGTCGGAAACATATGAATGAATAGGCTGAAGTAGTTATTTGGAAATTTTGCCTATTGACCTTCAACCAACTACCTCCACCTGGTCTGTTGTTGCTCCGGTTCCCGACGATGCATATGGTTGTTTGAAACCAAGGGATTCCGCAATCCACAATGGACATTAGGAGATCGGACAACTTTTACGCATGACTAACAGTGATCGTTGTGGTCGACAGCACACTTTCGTGTGACCTAACACAGGGACCGACCGATTCGAAGAAGGACAGAGGTAAGGTGGGACACTGTTTTCGGTTCATTGAACCCAACATCCACAATGGCCGTAAAGTGAAAAAAATGATGAAACTGAAATAAACGCCAGTGTATGCGAAGTTGGACAACACAGTGTCACATCACAACTTCGAATTCCATTTGCAGGGGTATGCCCTGTACCGCTATCAAAAACAGGTCCCAAAGAATACAGTCAAGTTTCGTTGACTCACATAGGAACAAAATTGACAACTCTGTTTGAATCGCTAATCTACTTTTCAACATCCTGAATTAAGCTGAAAAAACCGGCCAATTTGTAGGTTTCAATGGCTTGAAAATCTGACATTATCACAATCGAATACATGGTTTAAAACACATCAAACCAATTCCACACCAATGTTTTAGGAAATCTTATTTTGTATGACCTAGTTTACAGCTGTTATTTAGTATCTGGCAATTTGCGATCGTCATCACCGCGGCAAATGTTACGCGTGTCTACTTCTCACCGCCACACGATTCTGAAGGTCACGTCGAACACTGACCAATCATTGAACTGTCTGGGAAAAAATTTTGTTTACCCTCTTTCCTGTAGACATGGTTGATCAGGCTTCGCTTTTCTTGTTTGTATCCCGTAAAATGATACCTCAGGTTTCAGTTGGGCATTTTTTCCAACGTAACAGAGGTCGTCGTAATTCACAGGCTCTTCAAACGTGTCAGTAATTGCTTACGGAGTTCACGCAGATGCACATGCAATCCAATTACGGGTTGTGTGACGACAAACTTGCGTAAATGAAAACCGTCTCCATGACACTTGCACTCTTACAGGTTGATTTCGTTTACAAAATAGTGAACGATTCTAGAGAAAATAAGTGGAGATGAAGGCCGATTTGTTCGGTAGCGGTTCATCGGTTTCTTTCGTTTCCAGCAGGGGTCGTGTTTCATTCATGGATATCGTAATTTCTCTTCAGCGTAGTCAAGCTGAAATCAGATTCATTATTTGCCCGAGAAACAATGTAGCCAACGTCGACCGATGTGAATAAACCTTCATTCATTAAGCTGCCTGTTTTAGGACCGACGCCATTTCACTGCAAAGTGTAAATATATCAAGGTATTATAAAACTGAACACCGTTGAGTCCGATTCGGTGTGCCCCAATACGTGCACAGGTCACAAGAATACCGGACAGACCATGGTAGTGGACAATCGTTGTCTACATTCTTCGGCAGATATCGCTGCATGTAGGTGGTGGGCTGCGTTTTAAGAATACTGTTCATAGTAATAAAACGAAAATGGTTAAACAAATTGATTTTTGCTCGCTGAGATGTGGAAATTAGAGGTGCGCAAATTATTGATCAGTTTTGGTTTAGACAGGTCCATTGAGCAAAGCGCACATGAAATAAACTTCTTCCTGACACATACAAAAAGTTACGGTCGAGGACAAATATGGTTTGACTCGCATTCGCGGATTGTGGCTAAGGAACACAGCAATGGGTTTACTAACCCAACTTGCTATCGATTCTGTGATGCAATATGAAGCGTCCAAAGAAATCGCCGGTACCGTTTTCTGCTGTCTTACCTACGCCAGGAGAGCTTCGATAGTGCTGGTTAAATAATTTCTGATCCCATGACCAAAGAGCTTAAATTACCCTCTCTGTTTCCGTTGCAACTTCGGTATTTTAAATATATTCCCAAAATTTAGGAATACCGGTTGCTTGTAATTTTACAATTTCCAGCTGATCTGATCGTATTTCTTCTCATAAGTTTCCCTGAAACAGATATTGGCCAGATGTTAGAATATTTTCAAATTTAAAGAAGGAACAAATGCAGAAAAATGGGCTTGACAGCTTCTTTTTTTCGGCTTTGAACATGTGTGACGTATAAGCTTTACGTCCGTTGTCCTCCTGAAGCTCAGATCCAGAAAATAAAATGAATTTTATACTTCCATCACAGATGCAAAGCAAAATGCTATTTGAGCGTCGACAAATTTTGTCAACTACGTTCCTGGGCACGTAGTTCTACTTTTCAAACTACTATTTGGTCTGGATAACGACACTAAGTGGGCAGTGTTTCTATCCCCTTCTAAAGTTCCGTGTTTTCCATTTTGGCGACAAATATTTCTGTCATCCGAAGTCCCAGCGACGACTCCATTTCGGCTCCATCAACCCTTATCCGATAAAACCTAGGTTTGAGAGAAAACTGAACATTTGTCCAACACTTTATTTGTCACTACTTGCTAGTACATCCTTCTTCATAATACAACTGACAAAAGCAGTGAATCACTCCAGCTAGGTGTTACACAACCAATAATCTCACATCAGGAGAGACCAATTTAG
>LUCM01008935.1:32589-96243 GCA_008360955.1 Fasciolopsis buskii | reverse complement strand
ATCTTTGGTAGGTATTTTGTAGTAGGATATTGTGTTTTAGTGATACTTTTCTGTGTAGTCCCGAACAAATTAAATAACATCTCAATAAACGACTGCGAGGGCCCCTTAGGCGAAGGAATTGCCGTGCTCACTCAGAATTTTGTGACTGGGTTCGCATGAGCAACAAAGAAGTGATAACCCATGATTCGAGAAAAAGGGCTATTGGAACAAGTTATTTCCTTTGGGGGCAACTAGCACGCATGAAATGTATTGTACTGATCTTTAAGCTTGCGATTAGTCTTTTTATCCATTATATTTTATCTTCCATTCCCTTTTTCTATGATATAACAATGTACATCAATTTTCCGGAAGGTTGTTGCGGCCAACAAACAGCCGCCAAGTGGGAAAGTTGGCCGTCGGTGGGTGGATTCGAACCCACGACTCTCACGTCCGATCACCACGACTTTATCCGCTTGGCACCGCTGGACGACATTCCTTATTCAAGAATCCGTCATCACTAATTTCTGCTCAGCAATCGATGCATTCATTTGCAGCGTCCCGTTGTTTCACGTGCCACACACGAAGTACAATGCACCAATGCCGTGTTGGTGCGAAAACGAAAAGTCCATATTTATTTTTTTGGCCTACATTATTTAAATTAGCAGGCATTGCTTCACCATCCCGTTTAGACTGCCTCTGCGATTCGTATCTGTATTGGTTCGGGTGCCTCGAGGAGAAGTGAATTCACACTAATTCATATTATGAAATAATTCACCATGTGACATCTTCGCTCAATTCATCATAAAGAAATCATGGAAGCACTGTGCAGCCGTCTCACCCTTGTTAGGGATCATCAGCAGTGCATATCCACCGCTTTGCACCCTAGAAGTGTGAAGGCCCGTTGCAAGAGAGGTTGATAAGGTGCCGACCATGATATTGGATAGATAGGAACTAACGAATATCACTCCTTTCATTTACCTCGACGACCGAGTGGCGAAGGATGGTAAAAAAACATTATACGTTAGCACGCGCATATTCATGGCTTGAGCTGAATAGGCTGGAATGAAGCACCTATGGCATCGGCTAGATTTTTCACTGATGTCGAAAATTTATGTATACTGCGCAGCATTGCGCTCAGTTCTGAGATACATTTGCGAGACATGTCGTTTGCGTGCCGATAATGTTTGTCGCTTAGAAGTTTTTGACATCATTTTGTATAGTCTCGTTGAATTTGAATGGTCTGACCAGTTGGGGAATATGAAAGTTTGAAACCTATCACAGCTTACCAAGCCTGGTATACTATGTTGTTTGGACCACCTGTTGCGCACGGCCAACTTATTTTTCTTTGCTCTCATGGAGAAGAAGCGGCCAAGTGGGGGTCAAAACATGAATTAGTGTTGTGGGAGAAAAACGTGTACAGATGTTTCACGTCTCCATGATTAGGTTCCAAAAGACCCGTTAGCCAGCTGGCTGTAGACAATGACGGTTAAGGCAGCCAACTATGAACAGCAATAGATTGGCTTTTATTTTTGTTACTGTGTTCCGTGTGTTGGCTACCGCGGCATTCTTTCTTTTCTCGTGCGCCTACGTTCACTCCCTATCACTTTTTCAGGTTATTTCTTTCGGAGACCACTTGTAACTATTTACGAAATGCTGCGGTCATTGGCACTTGCGCTATTGGTTGTATGATGATAATGGTGAATTCATATTGCTCGTCATATGAATCTCCACTCACGCAGACTCTCGTCAAAGATGTCGATGCTCACTTGTTCATTCTCATAGGCGCAAGAAGGTAAATGTTTTATAAAAGCACAAAATATCAGGAGGGTAAAAATTGTTTCTAGCCAATCAGTCTTGATCAGTTTTGATTATCCCTACTGAGGATCCTCGTTTAGGCGAGATCAGTGATAATTCCGTGGTTTCCTTTGAAGTGCAAGTCACAAGCAGTTTTTAGTCAGCACGTCTAAATCTTGCCTTCCTTGATATCGTTTATAAAACGAGCACAATATAGCATAGTCTATTGTTACGTCGCGATTTTAAAAAGCTATCGGAGTATCAAAACACATGGTCTAGTACGGTTCACTTCACGGTTTTCTGGATTTCTGCTTGGACATTGTACGCGAAATCAGAAAGGGAACGAGTAGAAACCGAAGTGATTTGGCCTCAACTGCTTGAGAAAGATTGCTTCTTTTTGTTTTGCACGTGAAGGTTAGTCAAATTAAAAAAGGAAAACCTCACACTTAGATGAGCTATTTGTAAGAGGGTTTCGGAAAAACATTCACCAGAGAACCAGTATTCTGATTCTGTTCTTAAGCACAAAAGTTGTCGGTGGGTTGCAAAGAAGATAAAGAAAACATTCCCCATAGACTTCCATTTCTGCGTAGAAAAGCAGATTGGAAGACAGAGGTGGGAAACTTTAACAAAAAAGCGTGTTATTAACAACTGAAAGTCTGATGGGAGGATGAATATACGAAGATTAAAGCTAGAGAAATTGGCGAATCATGCTAAGAAAAACAAATGCCAAAACAGTAACCGGGATAAGGAAACAGCTGTCACATGATCGGCCAATGATTAGCGATTCAATGTTGGGAAAGGCCCACAGATTAGCCAGATGTTTCGCGTTGAATTCGATCGGTTAAAGAAAGTAGAGCAGAAAATGCCCCACACTTGGTTGCACTTGAGCTGTTGGTAATGGGAACATATGAATGGGAGTAAAATAACGTAAGGCACGAAATTGGAAATATACTCTTTTTGCATGTGCCCTTTGACTGGTTGCGCTACAATTCTGCGTCATTCTATTTCGCTGGTTTTTGTCAGATATTTGGTTCCATTATGTTCTCCGTTCGCGGATAAAATCGATCGAAATTATTGTTGTTTAAAACCGTTTCCTTTCTCACCATGAACTGGGATCACGCATTGCTGAACCCCTAAATTCCTCTTATCCATCTAAAAGTGGCACTCGCACTGACTGGCAGGCATCTCTTAAATACACCCTTCCAACCAAGATGTCAATTCCGGCACTGTTGAATACCAATATCCGCCCTCTATTTACTTCAACCAACGATCCATGTTCATACGTGTGACATCTGCATACAACAATCGTAGCTGAACCCGGATATCTCTGATTTGCTCGTGTCAATAGATAGCTTCAGACTCCATCGGCAGGACAGAATTTCGAACAAGAAGGAGACTGGATGCGGTGTGGCAACATACATAAACTCCTTCTGGTCTGGCAAGTCCGAAGTTGTTTATACGTGCTCTCTCAATGGAATTGAATATCCGTGACGCAGTGTCATCCTAGGTTTTCTCGTCATAACAACACTATCATAACCACTTTATACATTGCCCTCTTTAGCTCGCAACAAAATATTGCATCTTTTTTCTACTCTTTTCTAGTATTCCTGAGGATTGTCTGTCTAATATTGTGGGTGTTTTAAATCATACATCTACCTTACCACTGACTGTTTGATTTGACTGATCTCTGCCTTTTCCCACCACAGGCCACTCCATTTTAGATAGAGTCATTACCAACCACCCTGATTTATTTTCCTTGAACAGGCGTGCTCCGATTTCAAGTAATGATTATTGTCTGCTTTTGTTAAGGTTCAAGATGTACTGTAGGTCAGCTTTCAATTCCTTCAGGCAAACAAATCAAATCCAAGTTAGCCTCCGTAGCTTTTCATAAAAGCAACTTTAATCTTTTTCAGAAATCCTATTTCGCTGGTATCCACCTTTCTCTTTTGAAAATCTGTTCAATGACAATGTCAAACTTTTCAGAGATGGCTAGCGCAATTTTTGATATTTGCTGCCCCTCAGAAACACGATTCATCTCAAATGGCCAGATCCCTACCTAGAAACTGTTGCAAGGAGCACATCCACAAATCTTATCATAAAACTGAATTCCGACGCATCGACACTACATTCGCCAGCCAAATCCTGAGCGGTAACAACAATCGGTTCCCGTGGCAAGTCGTTAGACTGTTGTGTGGGAAGAAGAATCATACGAAAACTTCCGCCGATGTCAACGGCATTAATCGTGCCTCCGCCCATCCTTCCACTGACACCCGACCATATTTGGACAATGTGGTGGTATGACAGCTACAAGTTTATCCAGGAAAGGGGTGTTCGACCTTCTCCGCACCACTAAATTTACCACAGAGGTTGGTCCCGACAGGTTGTCCTCAGCTCTTTTAAGACATAGTGCTGTGGCTCTGACCGATGCATTTACTTCTGTAACTAACCCATCATTAAGCTCGTCTTCTATCCCAGACTATTGGATATCCGTCACTATTATTCTCATCCGAAAATCTAGCAATTATACTGCATTGGCAAAACGTTTTCACTTCATCGGCTTAACATCTTCTGGTCTTGAACTGACGAAGCATGATATACTTAAACTGCTGCATTCCTCTATGTATCGTCCTGGCAACCCCCTTCAGTTTGCCTATAAATTTAATATTCAGCTCATTTCTAAGTTCTTTAACATATCAACGAAATCTGTTCGTTGCTCCTTTCTAGACTATTCGCCGGCATTGGATTCTGTCCCACGGTCTCTTCTACTTCACAAACTGGAAACATTTGGTTGTCCCCGCCTTCCTTAGCGTGGCTGTCGGATTACTTTTCTATCCGAACCCAATGCACACGAATGGACGGTAAACTTTGAAACTGGTGGTCAGCAACTCAGGAGTGCTTCAGGGTGCCGTTCTTTTGCCGTTTCTCTTTTCTACTTAAATCAACGACTTATCACCCAGCTCAGCCTGTCATCTGTTAAAGGATGCTGATGATTTTGCCCTCTCGCAAGCCCTTTCGAACAACGATGATTTTCAAAGTTTTTCTAACAATCTATCTTCTNCTTACGATTTTCCTGCACGAGTTGGTTTGAATCTCAACACATCTAAATGTTTCCAATATCTGTTCTCTCTCTCGGCCGGCCCACCCATCGAAAACGTCTTCCAGGGATTCTGCGAAATATCTAGGAGTTACTATTGATAAGCTATGAGGTGGACTTCACCCATTTCTACCTGCTTAAAAAATCTCCGACTTTTGTCATTTCAACTCAGGAAGATTCGACAATACAAGGTGAAACACAGCACCTTCTCCCGATTCGTAAGCCAATGTACTGTTTCAATCCTTCTTTACTGTTCTCTTATTTTTTCCCAATTTTCTTAGAAATGACTTTAACACTCTTTGCCCGGGGGCTATCAAGCGGCAGCCGTGCCTTTCATACCATTAAGTGAGTTGCCATTCAATCTACCAGCATGCGAGAAATTTGCTCACAAAATTCATTCAGATCCCACCTATCCTTTGCACACCGATCTTTCGAAATCCCGCTCTCGTATTTCAGCATGATCCGTTTTTCGTTCCATACCCTCGAGAATCAATATCTCAACGAATTCCACCGTCCCGTATTTAGCACGCACTTTGACAAACTGTGACCGTGTTTTAACTGAATTCCTGCGCAGTCTATCATAATGTTCTCTGATTGTTCCTCACGTTTTTGCAAGGTAATGAGCGTTAATTTCTTCCTAATTTTATTATGCACCCTCATATGTCAAGACTGAAATGGAGCATTATTTCTTGTACGCAATGCAACACAATACAATGCTTAGCATGCTTCAGGATAAGTTGGATGAGATATCAAGTCGATCGTTGTAACAAAGAAAGTAAACATAGGTCAAGAAGACAGACAAAGTTTGTACATTGAATATCTGTTGAATCCAAGTGAGTGAATGCGTTTTTACCGGAAACAATGAAATCATCATGGTTACTGCTATCCAAAGAGCAGAGAGATCCAATATTTGAGCTCAACTTTAAGCGACCGCGATGTTTGTTCGTCTTTACAAGACAAAGGGTGCGATAACCAAGAGAACAATAGAATATTGTATAATATGCAGAAAAAGACTAAATTGTATTGGTTTTACTTCTTAGATTTTCATTAACAAACAGACAGAAAAGGATGGGTGTGAGTACGGAACGGTAGAGATAGAACCCAATCGATCCGGAATGAAATGGATTGCTTGGTAAAGAAACTTGATTTTGACGATACCGGTAACGGGAAATTGTAAAGTCTGGCCAGTTAGACTTCATGCCAGTCTCGGTAGAAGCTTTTGAAGCTAACCAGCAAAACTAGGTGTATTTCAGTGCCGTTATCGACTTCTAACCACCAGTAGGTTTACGAAGGGCCATCAGATCACCAGTGGAAGGCGTTGTTGAAATTTATATTGGCGTTGATCAGTAGCGCTTCACATTCACAAAGTGATCACTTTGTCTGGGATAACGGGATCGATCATTAAAAACATGTTGCAGAAATCGGGCTGTGGTTTTTTGGATCAGAGAGATTGCCGCGTTCGGAAATCTAGAAATTCTCGAGTTGTTTCCTAGCGGTAGGTAAGGTAAGGTGATGAGGGGAATCTTGAAACAACAGAGCCCCAGAAGGGTCAGCTCAGTGGGACACATTATTTAAGGACAACAGGTGGAATACCGTCCGAACTGCTTGGTTTTCGGACATCCAGAGCCTGCCAAATCATCATGACGATAATAAAAAGCAGAGATAGAGGTAGACGAAAGAGGAACATAACCGGAGCATAACGCGGAGGAAAATTCTCTGCAATCTCGAATGACTCATAAGTAAAATGCATTACAAAAGGGGGGGCGATTTGAAACGCCAAAAATTCCAGGAGATAAGCTTGAGAAGGAACCAAAATATTGGGCAACGAGTGACAAATGAGATTCAGCGTTCGTTTTTGCAACGGTCAAATCGTTCTTTACACGGCAATATGACTAACCAGGATATTCTCCACTCTTTCACAAAGCAGTGATGAGAGGCGGAATTGGATCATTATCTTCGGCATCGAAATGGTGATCACTATAGGATTGACCAAACGACACAAGGATCGATTTTGGAAAAGTGTGGATTAACGGTTCCTATGGTGAAGAATAGTTTTAGTGAAACTAGAGACAGCTAAGGCAACACTATGGACGAAGTGACAATCATTCAAATGATAAGAGGCCAGGAAATTACGAGAATAGTTCCAGTTAATTGAATTACAAAGTTAGCCTATGTCGGGGTTTTCAAGGGCAAATTGAATGAAGCGCGTAATAATACAATTTCGTAAAGGGCCATTGATAGGAAGAATGGGAATATTTGAGTGGATCAAAGGACGGAAAGAGAGGGTAAAATCGACAGTGCGCTTACTGTAGCCAAATCGATGGAGGATGCGTGTATTGGCAACTCAATTAGTCGAGGTAAACTGTTGATAACAGCTGATTGTTCGCCTTCGTATCTGATGGCTAAGGTACCAGACGATAGCATTAACCGTTTCCGGATGTGAGCATTGCACTTACCCAATATAATATTATTCTTTCTGGTCTGTAGCAAGCAAGCGTTCAGTAATTAAGGGTAAGAAATCAAAAACATCAAGAAATCGACTCCATTGAGTGACACTATACGAAAAGAAAGCCAAGACCGAGGGAAGGTGGTCGTAGTTTTAACTCGAGGTTCGAAAAGCCAAGGTATGGTATGGGCCAAGTTGCAACTCGCTGATGGACAAAAAGCATGCACGCCTCCTTTAGGCACAAAAGGGAAATCAAAAGTGTTGGATGAAATTCGATGAGCCTCGATTTTGCATTTTACTCGAAAATAAACCAAGGGGAGAAGATGACTGCAGAAACTAGTGAGCCGAATCAAAGCTGCATTCCAGTCGGCGAACGTTAGTAAGGCTGGTGAGCATGTGATGACCGTGTAACTGCGTAGAGAGAGCCAGAGATTGGCAGCGAGCCTGGGTGGGTAATCTCTTGGACTATTCAAGCGAAAACTGGAAACGGTTATCCGGAGGTGAATGGTGGTGAACCATTTAAGGGTCCAATCAAGCAGACGTAGTAGTGAGCAGGGTAGGTACCGGCGACAAATTTGTGAACCCCTTAGGTACACGAATCATTAACTGATTGCGCAATCAAAACGTATGCCTTTGGAAAGCAACGACTGATTACCAAACATCAGTCAGTGTTCTTGGTGCCAACTTCCTATGTGAATTATTTTTGACAAATTTAACACCCGTTTCACTAGACTTACTTTGTGAAGTCAGGATCACGCGTCAGTATGAAACTTGCCCAAATATGGTCATGTGACTTGATGAAATCTCCCGGAAAGTACTTGCTCCAGTCAGTGTGTTTGGATTGGCTTGACACACTTTCACAGAATATTTACCATTGTAAGCAACAAAAGACGGTCAAAGTAAACAGTTATTCTTCTGCCAAACAAGCTGATAAATGGCTAATCTACACCCGTCGTCGATTAGTTTCAATTGAAACGTCAGACCCTCATTCAGATATCGAAGATTTTGTTTCACTTAGTCAGCCAAACCTCATCAAAACTACAAGACTACATTCTCGAGACGGTAGATTTCAGAATTTGTTCCAAGCGGTTTGAAAATTATCTAGAGGAACGCAATTGGCCTTTTTATCGTCACAATCAAGCTTCTTAACATGCTTTTGTCGCGGTCGGATATTCGTCCGTCTTTCACGGGTTAATCCGTGCATACTATTCGTATCATTGTGGTATGAGTGCTCTCTTTCTTGAATGGTGAGTTTTCTCAGATATGAGAACTCATTATTGCCTTTATCGTATAACTTTGTCAAGTTTCGAGTAGTCATAAGATGATACTTTCAGGTGGCCAATTATCTCTATCCACTGACGTAATTCTCGGACTGATCTTGCAAATTTGAGGTATTGTCCATAGACTTTGAGTCGGCGTTTCTCTTTGATTAGATCCAGAGTACTCCGTCTTTTTCATTGATTTAGGAATAGTTGACAGCGAATTAGTTACAGGAAGTACACATAATCCAAACGATAACGGTGTAGTGTTCAATTAGCTTCGCTAAATTCCCAACCAGAAGAAAATAATCCATTTCAAATCGGCGACTCATTCCAAGAGGTGGAATGCATGAACCCCTAAATGGAAAACGACATTCTAATGTAATCCGTGCTGATTAGGCCCGTGAAACAAAATTAGAGTTAGTATATCCCATGGAACAGGGATGCTTAATTGTGATTGTGCAGCAGAACCTATTCAAGCTGACTAGAAAAAGAATATTTGCGAGCCCATTTATTAGTAATATGAGTTCCTCGTTGACCACAGGTACACTGGACCAAGAATCACCTAGGATGTCAAGTAAAGCATGAATACATTGGGGGTTTTGATCAGCCACGCACGTACCCGTTGCCATCTTTGGAAATAAAGAAGCGGAATCTGTTTACCAAACGTGGAGGACAACCTCGATGACCTTGATGTCAAGGTAAATTTTTTTTCAACTCGTGACGCTCTGTGTGCACAAGCGCTACAACGGTCGTGTGCCCTTGAAAGAATTTTGTTCATTTATAATTTATGAGCATACAAATTAAAGATTATGGGGTTTGCTCAAGTGAACTTTTCAAAAGTTGATGGCAAAATCTGCACAGATATGAATGGACGAGAGCCAATGGTTCAGGGATGTCTCACAAGTTCTCCAGTTCGAATGGCATGTTTCAACCTCTCGACGCGATAGCCGCTATACAGCACTGATGAGGCCTAGTCTAACGCTTCGTGAGAAAACGTCCGGTCGGTAGTTCTAGTCTGTGAATCCATTTCGCAAACGAAGTCATTGCACGTGAAACCAGCGTTGTCCGGACCAATTGGTTCTGAGTAGAAATCGAGACACTAGTAACAAAGGAATTCGTCATTTGGATCACCTCGTTGGTAGCTTTCCCTAAGAAGTGAGTGAAACTCCTTCGATGAACGATATCCTTGTAAGAATGCTGAGACATCATACCGACTATCTTGATTGAAGGTCAGGACAATTGTGGAGACATGGCGCTGGTTATTTCAATCGATCAGTTGAGTAAAAGAGCCGCCTTAAGACGGTATTTGAACACGATGGACCGGATTAGACAGCGAACTTGTTGGTCACTGATTGTTGGTCATTGAAAACTAGAAGAAGTGATTCGGGTTTCGTTAGTAAAAGAATATTTTTTGTCTGCTAGACTTGGTTTTTTCTCACTAGTGTCAATATGGACTGAAGATAAGAACCGCAAAACAGAACCGATCGCGAAGTTGCTGCCTGATAAGAGTGGACATCTTTCCATTTTTACTAATATAAATCAATCTTTTTACAAAAATTCAGACTTGCGGTGGTCAAAGAGACACAATCGTGGAGTTTGAATGTAAGGGCTTGGGGTTCGAGCCTCCCCACCGACATACATAATCGCAAACTGGCACCACTCCACTGATCGCAGCTCCCTCATAACAAATGATGTGCGATTTCGTTTCATCATTGCCGGAAGTAAAACAATGAGTGATAAGAATGAACAAGTTGATCGGTGGTATGTGATTGATTGCGTCTTCATCAAATGACTGAAACATCTGTTCACTTTGTTTCCTGTCGCAAATTGCGAACGTTACATTCGGATATACAATCGGTTATGAAGGGCCCAATATTCTGATCGTAAGTCTGTTGAGCTCCAATTCCCAGGCCAACGGTCATCCCTTTATTTGGTGCCAGGTAACCAAATGTACTCATGTTTGCTATTGCATAAAAACATTTATATGATTTTTTCTCGATTACATGAAACGTGGTGGATTTTGTCCCACTCAGGTGCTCGTCTCCGGTATTTTGCAAGTTCATCGTTCCCATCAACTTGTCCGTCGGCCCGAATCGACTATCACCAATGATCTAGGCTTTTTCTAATATGTGGCTTCTGATTATCAAAGTGATGTCAACACTCTCGTGACTGAAGCATCATTCAGATATTTAAGGCACGGTTCGGATACCAACGGAATTTAACCTCTCTTCTGCTCACGGCGGTTCTTGCAGTCAGGATGATATTCAAATATTTTGGAATTGTATCAAACCCCATTGAATGATAGTTTCATAATATGGAATGTGTTAAGCAATCAACGACTAGCAAAGGGATTGATTAAAACGACAACTTCCGCGTTTTTTGGTGCTTCCGAAATGGGACAAGCGTGATGCAAGCCCCTCAATTCGGATGGCTTTGTTTGCATAGATCTGCATAAAGTATGTTGAAAACATTCAACCAACAATAAGCTTTTTGTTGTCGCATTTTTGAAACGCATTTTTGATTGTTGTCATTGGATCTGTTGGAATTTTTACAATGTACTATAAAGCGGATTATGCATGTCTGTACCATAGCAGTCAACTGTTCTGTCTATCAAACGTCACAAACTAATAGTGAGCTATTTAATGTATGCACACGACACGTTCCCATTTGCGGCTGAGTTCCTACCCAAATTTATCGAATAACTTCATGCACAATCATCTATTTACTGTCCAAGTATCACAGAACAATAATCAATAGAGTTATATTTATTGGTATTCTTAAGGTGACGATCAAATCACGATAAAAGACACTAGACCGTGCATTACTTGTGTCGGTTTATTTTCATGAACACAACACATCAGGAAGGAGTACGAAAAAACACTGCTATTTGTCTAGGTCACATTGCACGAAACAACATACTAATATGAATGCTCGTGATGAGTTGTAAAATCATGCTCATTTTGCAATTCTTAGGCAAATAGACAAAGTAAACCATTTTATGTTTATTTGACGAGAACAAATTGATCTGATCCGACGTTACGCTGGTTCGCTTGGATTTGAGATTACTAGAATAAATATTCGCACAAGTTGTCTTCTGTAACAATCATGATAGATGAAGGCATATATATGTATTTGTTGATGTGTTTCAAATAACTGATGCAAATTCTGGCTATTGTGGAGTTTATTTATATGCAGAAATCGATGTTGAATGACATGAACGATGAATTTGAGTTATGTCACACTGTTTGTGCTGATAGTGAATTAGGTTGTGGTCAACCATTGATAAGCTCGAGCCGAACCGTTGTTCGCTGCTTCGTTCCACAAAGACGTACACGGTGTATCACATTTTGCTTTAAAGCTCATTGTACTCCAGTAGGCCGATTGGGTTGGCTCATCCGCAATGAAACACTCGCCGACAGCCTGAAGACTCTTCGGATCCGGAGCCCCTATCAATCTGAGTTGGTTCACAAAATCGGCAGGCAATTGTTCGACCAGGGGCAATTTGGTAGTGACAAACAAAACAATCCCGTAGTTGGCAAAGATTGATTTTCCCACATTCGTTTTTGCCTGTGGCACGGAAAATTGCAAATAATGTTCACCGCTCACTGTTCTACTAAACGACATGCGTCGACTGGTGCTAGCCACAGACAACCGTTTTTCCAATCCAGAATGAGATTTCTCCGATTTCGGGGCATGTCTGGGCTGCTGGAGAAAGACGCTTTTTTTCGATTTGACCAATCGACAATCGTAGGTTAGACAAGCATGAATTTCAAAGCCACCTATATTAGGCAACAAATGGGAAATGAAAACCAATGATAACAATTGGTTCAGCTAACCAGCGGATTCGTTAAACAGTAATTAGTCATACTGGATGTGTAGCTTTGAGCACAGTGTTCAGTAGTCTGTCTGTCAGACTATCGAGGGAGCAGTATACCGGGAATATGCTAGAATACTTTTGGATCACGTTCCACCTGTCACCGTTGATTAGGAATTCACGGTGATATGAACGTGCTTACTTTATTCTTTTTTTGTCTGTATGAGAATAATACCACTCTCAAAACCATCCACCCTCCAAATGAAACTCCATTCGATGAATTCAATCGAAAATGCATTTATTAATAAATCCGTTTTTTTTGTTTTTGAACTAAGAATTTCTTGTCTGGTAATAAATAATTTTAGGATTTCTCATCGGCAAGAGCCATTATTGGATGACCCGAATGGATTCGTCCATGGGGTCTTGTTTAGTGCAACCTTTTAGGAGCATTTGATTACCTATGACTGCAACTTCCTCCAATGGCAAATTCTTACACATCTGAAGAATGATATGTCCAATTCTGAGTAGTTTATTTCAAAACGAAATGAAAATATTTGTTTACCGGTGTTCAGAAAATCGACTTCCATTTTTGCGTCCTCTGACAAACTCGCCTGGTATCCTGCTTAGTTCTGTGACCTACAGTCATTTTAGGCCAATTCATCCTACGCCTTGATACGTCCCAGAACGATAATTACGTTCTCTGTCTCTTAGGATCCCGGTATTACGATGAACATATGCCGTGACCTGAAAAGCATCATTTGTAACTTAAATGATTACTACAGTGAACAGAATTTTCCCATTTCCCTCGGAGATTCAAAACATCCAGTCGACATACAGAGTGCTAATTAACTGTCTCGTGCACCAGCGTTCAATACAAAGCTCGCTGCTTTTCTCTCTTGTTTGACCTTCCAGTTTCAAAGAAACGTCATCGGTTGAATTTTACCGTTCCTTCAAACTATGATCTGTTCTCATCCCGTAGGCTTGTGGTCATCGTATCGACCGGTGTGAACTCTTCCCGAACAAAACTTTCCCCCTTATCATTACTAATCCATATCTTATTTACGTATGTCGACGCAAACCAAATCAAACCATAATCACTTGCATGCACACGACTGTTGAAATAATTTCAACACACAGGTAAACATCATTCCCGAACAGGTTAGATTCAAGTGCTTGACACCGTCGTCACAATCGCATGCACACTTTTACGCCTACTGAAATTTCAGCTTATTGTCTGGAAAACAACCAAACGGTGCAACGTATTTCGCACTTTTCTTGGCCGTCACCGACCGGACCGTGTAATTTATGTCGATCAGGGCCAAGCCTCCCGAGGGGTGGGGGAGGGGTCATGAATCGTCCGAACTATGCACGGCAATAACGAGGCTATAGCAATTCGGGTTCACGAACTTGATCCCGATAAGACAAGTCGAATTTGTTACCACACTGATTTTAAGATAGTACTTTTTTCACCTCCTCTTATTTCTACTTTGTGAGCTTTCACATGAGTGTTTACGCACATTTGGGAATGTGGAACATGAGGGGAGTGAATTTCAACCACTCTTGTAAGGCTCCCGGTCCTGACACTCATTAAATTCCGAAATATTGCCGGATTTATGTAATCTGCGGTAATTCATTCACAGGATTTCGCTTCCCATTAGAGATGGTCCACTTGGGACTTTGGGTGAAAAACACTGTTCGGCTACAACGTTCTTCCTATCCCTTTTAGTAAAACTCGATTACACTAGTTAGTATACGTCTAGTACCCATCCCTATTGCATGGACTTATAAATGCCTTCCATGATAGCAAAACGAAAACCTCGTTCGATCGATCGAGTAGGACGCGCAAATACCTAACTATTTGCCCACCAATCAATAATATTAGCTAAGGAAAATATATTCTTCTGGACAACTGGGACCTTCTGTTTTTCCATTTTGATTTGATTGTAAGCACGCAATAACCGAGTCACGTTCCCAAGATATTCGATTGTCAATCTATTGGGTATTTTTTAATAGTCTCGCTATAATCTATAAAACATTCGCCATAACTCTTAATTGAAAAGTGGTAATTAGTGATTGCACGAGCAAACAGTAGCTGTTAGCAACTTTTTAATTTGTCTCTAAGTTGCAATCTTTGCCCAAATTCATGCTTACGAAAGAAACGTCTCATCGCAACTTGGTCGATTAAATAGAATAAAAAAATAGGATAAAGGAACTGAGGTTATAGAGAACATTGGTACGTTTTTTTTCCCTTCATGCATTCTAAGTTAAACGGACGTTCATTTCCAAAGACGAACTAAAGCGCAGCGAATTCCACTTCGCAAAAAGCCGTCAAATGATGTGCACCGTTAGACTAAACAACAGAAATATCGCGCAATTTCTTAACCCCGTAAAAAATGTGAACAGAAATTGCTGCAAATTTCGAGCTAGGACAACAAATATTTTCAACTGAGCAACACGGACAATCATTTCCGAATTCGCACACGAACAGTAGAGTTTTCCTGAACTTCCAAAGAATCTTGATGAATTCCTTTCATATTTTACAGTTGTCAATGTTGCATCGACGCGAACCGTTGGTTCAGAAGAATAGTGAACCAACAGACAGCAGTTACCGAATAAATTACGATGAAGGCTTATAGATAAGCTCAACGACATGAACACAAATTATCAGATTTCATCTCTTTAAGCACTATTTCTTTACCCCAGCCAAAGGTTTCAGCCTGATTCAGGTGGTAACAATGCGCGTTTTTTCTCAAGTTCCATCGTGATTCGACGGATGATATGGCAGAACCACGGTAGACCGCATCGTTGAAAGAAAGCAAGGAAATTCCCCATATTTTTGTAGAACGTTGCGCGATGTGCCTGATTTGGGACAAGGCGTTACCATTTAATTTTGACTACACAACACGAGCAATCGTTTTCAAAGATTAAAACCTATTTTGTTTTTTACTGTCGACGATCATCTTTCATATGGCTGTAAAATGCGGAACTCTGTGTGGAATCTCATTTCACAGGCGGGATTAGAATGCTGTACGGAGTTTTAAGATCGACCCAGTCCTACGCAGACTACACGAAGTTGAACATTTTCCCTGGCCGGACTGTTTGACGATTAGATCTGGATAAGTGAATTGGTGCACAGGCCCCATAATTTGCCGATTCATGTGAATATGATGTGTTGGGCATCCATACTATTTTGTTTACAATGCGATATCTCTCATGGGTTTGTCCACGTACGTGATCTATCATTTGTATGATCATCGACCTTGTAAACGGATAAATCCACTGAGCGACTCATGTCATTTGACACTTACCATTGTTACTTGCATGGTGACAAATATTTCGATCGATATGGCATTTACTGCATAGTTAGTTGCTTGTGACTTTTGAGCTTTAAAAGAACACGCTACGGACACTGAGCCTACTATAACAACCAGTCCGAGGGAGTAAACTAAGTTTGCTTTGCAGTAAGGTGTTGTCTTCTTGTATCCAAGGGTTACAGTTGTTATTTGTATTCTCATTTGAATATATTTTTCTCGAGATCTCTGTCGATCGTAGCTCAGAGGTGGATAATCCGTCCTCTGGATGGAGGTTAGCAAGTCCGACTCCTGCTCGTGGCGTCAGTTTGTGGATGTGTGGTACTTAACAGGATTCTTCAGTATACAATAAACCTGTATTACAGTTAATCACTATGGGATTCATGAGCTTTATCAAGCATAAAGCATAACAGGTTTGACGTTTGTTTATTCCAAATAGATCTCTGTACCTTCCAATTGTAACTAGTGAGTTGGAATAAAAAAGGGCTAATCCAGCACACAAAGATTTGACCCCATCATCTATTGTGGATTGAGAATGACAGCCCACAGTATTTCAATTAATTCAGTCCACAAAATTTCACGTAAAGTTTGGAGTA
Organism: Fasciolopsis buskii; assembly: GCA_008360955.1. Classification (NCBI taxonomy): domain Eukaryota; kingdom Metazoa; phylum Platyhelminthes; class Trematoda; order Plagiorchiida; family Fasciolidae; genus Fasciolopsis; species Fasciolopsis buskii. The sequence goes on along the minus strand of LUCM01008935.1, from coordinate 79,947 downwards.
TGCCATACAAACAATTGTTACCTATAAGGTATTCTGGATGAGGTTTTTGGGAACCACAAAATCTTGATGCAACTCATCGCGAAACTACGTGGATTGCGCGGCCCTCATACAAAGCATATTTATTTTAGTTTGACTTTTAGCCGCGTTTCGTGATGAGAAATGAGAATCCAAAGGAACTGCAAACGTGTTACTGTCTCCTCGGGTCTGTTTTTTTTAGAACGGAACGCTTACTTTGCTCAATGCCGGTCAACGAGTCCAAATCGTCAAGGCTGTAGTGTCCCTTCTTTTGCAACTCGATATTCCGTATCTCGTGCACTCCGAGACTGACAAATCCTTCCCACTGACGTTGACAGAGTGAGACCAACAGGTCTGCTTTGATACGAATCACCTGGTTAAACAGAAAGAGCACAGTGGTGGGGGAAGGTTGAAGCGAGAATTGATGCATAGGTGGCGATTGCCATATACATTCAAGATTTGGTGACGGATCTTATAAACCCCTAGAAGGGCAGGAGTTTAAAGAAAGTACGTTATTTCCAAATTTAGGGAATCTCCAAAGCGTATGATTTATTTCAGTACTTTTTTCTCTAATCATTTCCCTCTTTTCTGTTCGGACTTTGCAAGGACATCCTACGGTCTAAAATGACCAAATACTTAGCTAGCAAGTCATTCTCCCGCTATCAGTTAGGTGCGGTCAGGACTCAGAAAAATGAGCTTAATGTATTTGATGAATATGACCAGAAACATCTCTGTCCCAACCACATCCGTCGACCTCGTTATCGGGGACTAACACGAAGTGGTGAACGTTATATCGAAAGGGTCTGTTACCAGCTATACGCATTGTCTACAAAAGTATGACCTAGCTTGTTCATATCGTACAAGACATAAACCCTCAGGATAGCGAAAAGCCTAAGTTTTCTGAAGAATCCACTCATTACTTGTTGGTACTGTGGATTGCTCGTTTTTCTTATCTTCTGATTAGCTAATAATTTCAGGGAACCGAAAAGCGAGGAAATCGTGTATGCCCAGATTAGTTGGAGTCTGCAGTGGCATAAACAAAGTGGTGCGTTGCGAGGAAACAACGCTACTGGTTGCCAGATTAGTTTTCCGGCATTTTGGTACCTGACATTATCTTTTTTCAATAGAATTCTAGCAAACAAACTTACCTGTAACGCTCAACCTAAAATGTTTACTGACAGACCTAGTGCGCAAACGAAGACAATTGTCGATCTTCTAATAATTCTTGTTCATTGACGTTATTTCATATTTCGTGAACAAAATAAACAGAACTGTACTTCAGTGTTGGGTTATTCCCGCTTTTTCCCGCGTGAACTCTATTAACTAAAATAGTTGGCAAACGCTTCAACTGGTGAAGTGCTCTCCAGATGGAATTCGTCGGTCGAGTGGTAGTTGAGAAAGGACGAATAAAAATAAATAGGCATTTCGGTTTTACAAAAAGACAAACTGTGCAGGTGAATTCACCGGAAATTTTGTCAACCAACGAAAACCAATGGTCATCGTAAGATCCCATTGGGGCGTTTTTTGATGCCTTACATTTTTATTCCCGTGGATTATAAATTCAGAATGTCTTGTTGATTGAGGCTGTGGACCAGGTATTCGGATTAATAGTGACACAATCGACATCTTCCACTGCGGAAAAAGTTTATTTGAGCGTGGAATAAGCATTGAACAGTTAGAACTGAGAACAATCTCAGATTAGTCTGAATTAATTTTATTAAATGATAACCATGTTCCATAACTTTTTGTTTATATTCCACGTAGCCTGCGTATCATGTCATTTTTTTGTCTGCCAGTGCAATCAAAACTTGATTCAGGGAACATTAATCATCTTTCGAATTCGCAACTGTAAGTCAAGTGCCACCTGTGGACGCTTCATTTCTGGCGTGCATAATCTACACAGCTTTTTTACCGTTTCAACAATTCCGCAAGCGTTCTCCGAGAAGTTACTTTTGATGGATTTGAAAGTTTGTGCTGGCCGTAGCTCAGGTTGTGGATATTTATGGGGTATTGATAGCTGAGTTTGGCGTTTCAGCGCCAGTGGAGGTGACTTGGAGTAAAAATCTCACCCCAACTGGTGATGAGACGATTACGATCCAAACTTCAAACTCAGCTATCAGAACCTCATGAAAAGTTACTCTTTAGTTTGGTTAAACAGTTCGGTGAACCTTGGTAGGCTCACAGTAGAATGGGCACACACTGGATGTAAGGTGGGATAATGAGACGGTGCCAAAAGTCCAAGAACGCTTTATGTCGATGTGACGAGTGAGCATGGACCACGCCGGCTAGCACATTTATGCTTATCAATGACGCACAGACTAAACACTTGAGAGTCTGGGAACCAAGAAGCCGGGTGAAGAACTGTGGATCCGCTCCGATTCCGCAACAAAGGAAAAGCAATAAGTCAGGGGAATGGGACATACAGTCAATGAGCTGGATCCTGTGTGGTTCTAATATAAACCTCTTGATTATGGCAAATAAACAAAACGGTCTTGTTGACCGGTTAGACTGCATTTTGATCGTTCTTTCACGCTCGATTAAGCGAGTGAGATTATATTTGAATCAATGTGATCAAATGAAGTCGCTAGCTTTGGGGGCAGAGATAAACAGACGTAATTCATTGGCCACTTAATTCTTCCCGGGTTTCGGCAGTTTTAATCCTTTGATCGACAAAACCTCAAAACAGACTGAAATCATATTTTACGGTCTGGTGAGGGTACTTGGAACGTGCGATTACGGTCGATTTAGATTGCCTGTCTGGGTTTTGTTTGTGGGATACGTACAGACAATTTATTTATCGCTCATACTGTGCCCGGTCTCGGATAATTTTCCAACCGATGCATGACTCCTTCCGGGGAGTATCGAATGAGATTTCATAACGAGCATTTTTTGCTATTTTCCGAGCATTATTTGCTAAATACCTCTGAGTACATTGAAGGAACATTTAGAAAATCACCAAATCTTATCTCAAAAATTTGCCTGTTTTGAGATGTTTTGGGTGGGCGAACATCACCCAATACAACTTGCCTCCTAGGACCGGCACACGTTGCGTGAGAGGATGCCTGCAAACGGCTAGTGATAACGTTCTTGAAGAATATGCCACGAAAAAATGCGATTTTTTAGATAAATTGATCGTCTTTTTGCGGAAGGCCATCCGAAAGGGATATCAAAACTTACCGGATAGGCAGCAGAAATTGGATACCATTCTGGTTTGCCCGTGAGAATTTGAATCCCGGACAGTTGTATGCTGACAGTGCCGTGATAATACTCTCTTCCCGAGCCCCATTTTGAGCCACCTTCGACGATAGTGATTTTCAATTGATTCATTGTGGTAGCACACTGTTTCGATTGACGATCACACAAGTCAAATGTGACATGTGCAGTTGGGGGAAAACACAAACGTCCCAGTTCGGCATCTTTGCAAATAAGGGTGCTGTGTTGCACATGATGCAACGAGTGGAATGCACATTTTAGAATGAAGCTCCCTTTTTGCCAAGGACGTGGAGATTTCAGCAATTTCCCCGATATAAAATGTATATCCAGCTTGTCGTTCGTGGAGTTCGCGTCCTCGACGAGTTTGATAGCTAATGCCATCTGTCCAGCTGGTGACTCAACATTGCGAAGAGGTGGTAGATGGGGCAACTTTCTGGGACTTTCAGCCACACTGATTGGCGACCTATGTTCTCCTTGTTCAAGTTCTGCCTTGTCTTGACCTTCCTTAAGTTGCGTCACTGTTGACAGTTCAGTATCAGTCAACGAAGCATCTGGCTGCGAAGTTAAATGCATGCTGCGAAAGTTAGACAAATTTTCAACCATGCTGTTTCTCTTAACTAGGTTGGTTTGAATGGGACACAGTGTATTTCTCTCTTTTTCGCTGTTCTCTGTTTTACCTAGTTCTTCGTCATCTGTTGTCGAAGGGAGGCTGATCACTGGAACTTGAGGCTTTCTTAATGTGTCCGCGAAGCTGGCCCGGCGATTTAACACGGACTCGGTCATTGGGATATTTGTTGCTGAGGCACGTCTAATGGGAACTGCGATAGACAAAATCGAATTAGCATCCTGTTCACGATCCGAACGTGAATCATCTACCCCGTCAGCCTCGTCTCCAGTACCGGTTTCATCCTTGTCTAATGTTACATCGATCAACGGAAGTGCTTCCGTATTCCACTTGGCAGGTTTCGTAGATTCCAGCTGTGGGTAAGCCAACTTGTAATCTGGCAAGTGGGCAGTTTGCTCGTTAGTAGATTTTCCGAACTTCAGGCGATTTGTTGGACTGAGAAATGTCAAACTATCAACCATTGATGCTCTTCTCTGTCCATCAGACTGAGGCTGAACCGACAGGAAGGACGAACTGCGTTTTCTCATACTCTCCCGATGAACATTACTAGTTGCACCGTACAGTTTTTCCGGTTGAAATCGTAAAGGAAGCTGGGTGCCATCTGACCCGACCAGTTCGCCAATTTTTGGTTTTCCAACCGATTTGCCAGTCATTGCGGAATCTTCGTCACTCCAATGCAACGCGATAGCATCCAACACAATGTCAGCATAGTAGAACAGTTTCTCTTCTAATGGGATCGGTTTTTTTGCACCCGCATAATCCATTCGTCTTTGACAAGTACGCCGTCGACGAATCCACCAATTGGATTTCGTCACAACTGTGGCCACAGTGATCACGAGAAGCAAAAGTAGAATAATGATTCCCAGGACAAAAAACAAAAAACCAGTGAGAACCCTTGTCGGCAATTCCAACTGTCGGCTAGGGGTCGAAGTAGCTGTATCGTCCGATCCGCTACCAGCATATGTTTGGGGTAATCCAGATTCAATAGGTGGCATATTTACGTTTGTTCCCACTTCAATTTGAAATTTCCTAAATCAATCCAGACAAAAATTATTCTCGTTAACTCTCAAGCGCAATACGTTGCAACGATCATGTGAGAACGTGTACGAAAGCATATCGTGATGGAATGACTTGTAGAAAATTATTTCTTAAAAAACTTCTGGTTATTTTATCATCATTTAAACAACTTAATTGCTCAAATAAAAGCCTGGCTGAAAAAATATGCCATAATTGAATCGGTCGTTGATTAACGCCGTTCAATTTGTTCACTTTTAAGAAATCTTGAGAAAAGCGGACAAAATGTGCTGTTTTTCCACTGGAATAAAAGGCCACGTGATCTAGCCTAATTGCATGCTCCATTATTTACTTTCACTGTCTGAAAGAAAGAAGAGTGTACAAGGACTTTTGGAAGGCTACAGCGGTCGTTCAAATGGCACCGAAATCGGAAAATGGCACACGGGAAGAGGTCCCGAACCCGGTGCACTAACGTTGACTTTCGAAAATTTGCCGCAAAAAACCGCTTTACTCCTAAGACATATCACAGTCAGATTATTGTTAGCGGTCCAGAGCGCTGTGTTGGAATGACCCCTCTAGCTTTTTTATCATTTACTTCCTTTATTAATGTAATAACAATGTTAATCATTTTTCAGGAAGTGGTTCGCAGCCAACAGAGGGACGCTAAGTGGGGAAGTTGACCGGCGGTGGGAGGATTCGAACCCGCGACCTTCACGTCTAAGCTCCACGACCATTTCCAATTGGCAATCGCTGATCAACGTACTCATAAATATCATGTTTTGGAAGTTTGACTTTTGGGCTCAGAAAAATTCAGACATGGGTCTGAAACTTTACGTATTGCTTTGGTAAATTAAGAATCTGTCAACAAATAGGAAAGAGGTTCGAATCCTTGATCTGCCGGTCATCTTGGTGGTAGACCTACGCAGATCGTAGAGTGATTATTGGCTAATCCAATTTTCAAGAATACGGCTGCAACTTTCCCGCTTCCTTCTGCCTCAGGAAGTAGATCAGTGTGCCAATGGGTTATGCCTCCATCACTACACTCTCCCTTCGATCATGTTGTAAGAAGAAGCTGCAGACATATACATGCTAGTGCGGTTCTAGGAATATGTTCACATTTGGTATGATATAAATCACTAATACAGTTTGTGAGTAATTTCCATGGATATGGCACGGATTTTATGGATACGCCTAATCCATCTTATTCCCAAGTTCAGGTGCTCATTTAACCAACTGAGTTTAATGTCTCGAAAGTTTTACGATTTACATGAAAGAACAAACAATGTACTAAACATCAGTGATGATAATATTACCAGTAATTCGTGCAACTATTTAACAAACTTTTATTTATTTTTCGAAAACTTTCAAATTTTAGTGCAAACGCAAGTATCTACTATTAGGCGGCCTTGCGAGTAGGTGACAGACGTTGTTAAAAATCGGACACACAAAACATTCGGATTCAAAGAAAATAACACGTGAAAGACTGCTTGACCATCGCTAGTTTGATATCATTCCGCACCGGAGTGAAAAGTTTTCAGTGATTAGGCAGGGAATACGGTGGTCTGTTTAATGCTAGAAACTAGTCGGGCAGTTGCCTCTGACCATAATAAGATTGCCGCTTTCTAATTAGGCTCATATGTTCCTATCAGCCGTTTACTCTTAAAAGCAGCATAAATAACAATCAGCAAAAAGCGTCAGCTCATTCCTACTTTTAGTTGCTGAAGAAAACTCGAAGGTCGAAACATTTGTTTCCAATTATCTGCCAGAGTCGAGAGAGAGAGAGAGAGAGCGAGAAAGACAGACAGACAGACAGACAGAAAACCAATTATTGACACTCCGGGATACATCAATCCCGTTTTCATGGAAGTTCCGTTAAAATACCCGCACAAAGGATGGACAGAACGCTAAGGTTCAATCTGTCCACATCTTTTTGCTTTCAACTCAGCCATTTTGGTGGCAATTTACCTTATCGCCATAATTCGCACACATCGAACATAATTGCATGCAGCTGTTGGGATTAGTTCCATGTAAGCCCCTTAGACCTCATACCAGATTATATGATGCCACCTGACAATCTTAAACAGGTTATCATTTTCCATAGACTACTGGACATCAATATACAAACAACAACACGGTAACCTATTAAAACGAAACATTACACAGTGTTCACAAACACAGGTATGTATGTGAAAACAAACGGTATTGTTCTATCATGAATTACCGACAGTTAACAACTGTAGAGTGGTAGCCTGATCGACTGAAACTCTGACTAAATAAAATGTACGATTTTACAAACCCGCTATCCGATTAAAGTTACTGTTTGCTTTTAATTTTCACTCTTAAATTTGTGTTGTTATAAATGTTTCACTTAATGAGGGTTTTTTGAATCAATAAACGAACACAATTTGACTCGCAAACTACGCAACAACTGAGCGCGCAGCTATGCGGTATTTTAACATGGCTCCCAGTGGAAGTAATACAAATTGTATTGTTACGAGTATAAAGTATGCTTCCAGTGAATGATTACCGACTTTTTAGGGCATTCGCACCTTAGGCATTTACTTCTAAGTTACAAACCGGCAATATTTTACGCTTCCATGAAGTAAACTAGATTGAAGAATCTAAATGTCAGAAAAGTAGTAAAAAAATTTGTTCAGATTTAATTCGTGAATTTTAATGTTAGCTTTTCATGAAGCAATTATTACATGTGTTTGGAATGGTTGTTTATTTTACTAATAAGATAAAACATAATGAACTATTTTAAACGTAAAAGTGTCAGCAACAAGCTATTAGCATATGCTAGAAACTTACCAACGTTGCGTAATATCATCAGTTCATTACCGGGTTCCGAGGAAGTAAAGTTTGATTTTTGATTTTGAAGTTTCGTATTACATAGTGATCCTCTACGTCGAGAATTTGCAAAACTGACTGCGAAATCACGAGGTTGCTCAACCTGAAATGGGAGTGGATGATTCCCGCAGTTGCTAACGTGCATAGTTTTTTTTTACAATTCTATGACCAATCAAGCGTCGTCGACTAAAGATCCACCCACGCAAATTGACAAGTTGATTCCACGCTCAACACGCAAACTGGACAACCAATCCCGTTGGGCGAATGTGTCAGCAAACATTGTGTGGACATTCTTGAGTATGCTTCTTTCATATATTGTCCGTGCATAGTACTCAACTGTCGAGTAAACCAGTTCAGGTAAACATGATATCTGAATAGGTAGATTAGGGTTCAACTAGAATGTGGGTGTGTACTCGTGTTCGCATGTTCGCCTCTGTAAAAATAAACCATAGCAGATGAGTAGATTATTAAAACTTAGGTCCGAGTTGCTTGTTGTCATCGGTTCAGGATTACCGCGTCCCACTTATTACTTTCAAACTGGTGACATTCGTTGAACTGACTAAAGCCACATGACCTTAGAATATAAATATCCACAATAGCAATGAACGGTAAATCAACCTTTTCAAAATCCTTCGAGAACACTATTGCCTGATACTCCCTCGTGATTGTTCCCCGTTGATTGTGCACTTAAATCGCCGCAACATTCATGATTTAAGACTTCGGAAATAAATTTCAAACTGAACTAACCTTTTTTGTGTAAACAATTCGGAATTCAAACAAAGTTAATTCATTTATACAAACGAAACCAGATCCATTGCGAGCAAATTGTACTAGTTTAAGTCACGTGCACGGTATTGGAACACTCGATCCGTTAGGTAGCGGCCAAACGGTCAACTTCATGGCATTTTTTTCGAATCCTCACACCACCGGTTAACTTCCCCACATGGTAGTTCTTTTTCGACTATGATGCGTCTCTTAAAAATTGTCATTTGCTTTGATAAAAATTTATAAAAGGAAATCAAAGAGCGATAACAGCCATGGGTTTTGAATGCCTACCAAACAAATGGCAAAATAAATAATAAAACAGGTCGTTTCTGTAGCTAATGGACCTGTCACCCGGCGCGTTACCACACGTCACCCATTGGGAACTGGTTCTGTGTCATTCCGAGATTCAGGTTCATGGTTTCCCGCTCTACAGCCCCTCCCTTGCGTAGTTGGGCCTATTGACTAGGTCGCATGTCCTTCCCATACACTGGTGTGCCAAGCACGTAATAAGGAAACGAATCTGTTTGTCTTCTAGGGCAGTTCAACTCAAAGTTAACATAACAGCTTGGAATTTTAGGTTTCTTTCGGCTTGATGAACATCGTTGTATCACTCCAATTATCTGAAGATTTGTGTACTTCCCCATAAGTGGATCGGCGAAATGCCCGTTTCGCGCATGAACAGTTACATTTCGGATAAACCGTTCCGAAGTAGTCAAGGTGATCAAACGGCTGTCACCCAAAAATGTTGGAGGTTCTACTCTCGCATCTGTCTATCACCGCGATGTTAGATGGCATTTCGATGTCGTGTGAATGAGCACCATTGATGAGTTGTCAGAATCTTTTGTGGATCTATATCGTTTCCCATTCTTATGGTTGTGGTTATCGGTCCCATCCCGTTGTTTTAGTCCTAGTGGTTATTTCCCTTCCTTCTTCCTTTGCAATAACATTAGAAGCAGCCAGTATAAACTCTAAACTTAAGTTGACGTCTATCAACAGGACACTTCACTGTCTCTCGGTACTCACGTCTGTTAATCAATGGCCGACTGAGTAGACAAACACATGGCAATATTCAACCACATAACTGCATTCGGCAAAATGCAAAGTTAACTCGCAAACCGAAGCTAGTAAGGAATACATGTGGCCGAAATAAATTATAAATAAATCGTGACTAGGCACAAAAATCAGAAACTTTTGTAAGTGTAAAAGTTTTCGTTGGTTGAGAGTTGATTCAATGAGAAGCGGTTTGCGACAAATGAAAAAAATTCAACTTGTGACGATTTATTTGGTGCAAAGTAAAGTCATTTTATCTTTTGCTTCCTTTATTTATAAAGTAACAATACACATCATTTTTCAAGAAGTGGGTCGCAGACGACAGAGGGCTGCCAAGGGCGAAAGTGGATCAGCGGTGAGAGTATTTGAACCCGCGTACTTCACGTGCAAATGCAACAACCCTAGCCGTTCTACGCTATTCACTGTAAACGAATAATGCAAAAATTTGACTCTTGTATTAATGAAACAGTGGTTTAAAACACTGTCACGGAAAATAATTTCGACTAGCTGAGGGTTGCCAAATGAGTCTGTTGGCCGCTAATCTATGCATACATATGTATCTGTGAAGAAAACGGTCAGTGTATAGCTAATGTGCCTCTGGGGCTGTAATAGCGAAGGAAAATAATGAATGAGAAAGAGAAAGGAAACAAAAAGATCCTAGTTTTTCATTCTTTTTCGTCACACCGTCGACTATTCATCGGGATCCATGACTGTACCGCGGGCTTGATCAAAATGACATAGACATTTGACTAACCAGATCCATCCCTGAGTATCTGGCGAACCGCTCTAACCCATAAGGTTTAAGGACGTAAACCAGTGTTAACTGGTGACTGGCTGATCATTTCTTACTCCCTTCGGATGGGGTTAGACGTTCCGGGTGACCTGTGTACCACACAGCCACTTATTTGGGTGGGCATACAATCGTATGCTTCACACGCCGCTCGTGATTGGTTTGGAATCAGGGTGTAGCCCTCTCCCTTAGGCTGACGATCAAAGATCAGTCAATCCGAGACGAGCAGCGGACATTCGTCATCGTCCCCGCACCTTAATGGAGGCACCCCAACCGCGAGAAGTCAGTAATTAGGACTTCTCTGGCTGAGGTAATTTGAAACAGAGTCGGAAAGTAGCATTCAAATAGCCACCAATGCGAGTAGCCGACGGAAGCCAGAAAGACCTACCTTTGACCATACTGATACATTTTGGAGTCAGGATTCAAACAGGTGAGAAAATTGAGCCGAAGATCAATGTGCTTGCAAAAAGAAAAGTTTACAAGGAAAAAATGCCTTCAGGTATTGCGAATCAAAAAATTCGATACGTGTTTTATAAAACATCCTTGGTTGGGATAATTTTCAGACTGGCCGGATCCCACTAAATCGACATCAATGACCGAAAGAAAACAGAACAACCAAGTTGGCGAAGACGCAACAGAATAGTTCAGGATGCCAGAACTAGCATAAAATCAGGGAATGTCACCTTACTGCAATCAATCAAACGATTAATCAGCCTTCTATGCATAGCTCCGTAATCACAAGGGATATATCAATATCACTAATGCGAAAATACGGTGCTGTTTTCTTTTGCACGTCAACATGTAACTACATATCGGGGGGAGAATCTCCTTGTATGAGAATTTCTGACTGAACGACAGGCAATGGGGATCACTGTCTATGCTCAAATGTTTTAACGTTAATTTTAGTATGGATAATGTTTTAAGGTTAGTGTCACATCTGATTTTAGAACAATAATCCTAACTTTAATGAATATACGCTCAGATGGGACAAACAAAACCGAATTCGGCATTGTTATTGTTTCAGCCTAACCTACCCCGAAATGAGTAGTGAACTGATTTTACGCCTGCTTTCCTGATCTGTCTGTCCACTATTGACGTAATGGCGTATGTGTGTGTGTGTGTCAACTTTAGTCATTCATTCCTCATCTTACGTAGGATGGCTAAAAATAGACTATCGTACGAGAAAGGATTTTGTCCTTTTATAGCTTCAGTCTGAAAGCATCCGGAAGGCAAAAATCGCTTTGTATGAATTTATTTGAATTGGAGAATATTAAACAAATTATTCTACACAGTCATCTGTTGCATGCAATTGTTTAATACTGGGACTGTTGCTGTGCCCATGGTTCAGTTTGTTGCTGTTACTTCAAACTGTAATTTCATGAACTAATTCACAATGTAATATCATTGCTCAACTCATCATCAGGAAACCATGGAAATACTGTACAGCTGTTTCATCCGTGTTCGGAATCATCAGCACTGCATGTCCACCGCGCCCGAACTGGGACGCGAATCCGAACAAGGACGAACGATTCTGAGTCGAACGCCTTAGCCATTACGCTACCGGGCAGGCTCTGAACGGTTTGTTGAACTTCACCACATGATGTTGCACCTATCCGTCACTGAGTTGCACGATTACTGTCCGCTAGCTCAAGCGATCGACCCCTACTGATAGATGACTTCTCTGCAGGTAGCCTAAGTACGACGAAGGCTTTGGATATGACCTACAGAGCTTGATTACTTGATACATTTTAGTAGTAGGAGATTGAATGTTTACATGAAATAATTCACCATGTGATATCATCACTCAACTCGCCATAAAGAAACCATGGAAGCATTGTACAGCTGTTTCATCCTTGTTAGGAATCATCAGCAGTGCATATCCACCGCGCCCGAACTGGGACGCGAACCCAAACAAGGACGAACGATTCTGGGTCGAACGCCTTAGCCATTACGCTACCGGGCAGGCTCTGAACGGTTTGTTGAACTTCACCACATGATGTTGCACCTATCCGTCACTGGTTTGCACGGTTACTGTCCGTTACCTGACAGCGATCGACCCCTACTGATAGATGACTTCTCTGCAGGTAGCCTGAGTACGACGAAGGCTTAGGATATAACCTACAGAGCTTGATTGATGTTAGTAGTAGGAGATTGAATGTTCTCTTGAAATTATTCACCAGTTCGGGCGTGGTGGATATGCACTGTTGATGATTCCTAACAAGGATGTAACAGCTGCACAGTGCTTCCATGGTTTCCTAATCGTCACTTGAGCGATGATAGCTCATGGTAAATTATTCCATGAAAACAATCAGTCTCCTAATAATAACTTTAATTTTGCGCGGAGAATTTATAGTGGCGCGCTCTAAGTATTCCTATTGATGTTGTTCCACTACTACTACTGCGTCAAACTGGATGGAAGTTTGAACTTGACAAATCTGTAGCAAACCGCTTGAGGAAGATAAAATAGAGCCGAGAGTTCCGCAGAGATAAAGAACGGCCTGAAGGTCCGGTGAAGTCCCGGATGACAAATGTGTGTAGAAAAAAACAGCATATTATGTATTCAAGGTGATACTGAAAATGCGGATAACAGACGATTGGGATAGGATACGTGGTAAGGCTTTTCATAATCCGTAGTTGTCGAAAAATCGTCTTTCACATTCCTATAATCACCAGACAAATGACATTTGTTCGATCACAAAAGCCCTCATGAAAGAAAAGAAAAATGAATTTGAAGTAAGAAGCAATAAAACATTTTTACTCGAATACAAAAAAGATTCGGCCGCAAAACTGATCCAATTGAACAGGGCTGCACCTCCGAAGACACAAAAAGACCTGGTATTTTGGAATTTTCTGTCGGTAACGAAACAGTTAGGTAAAATTAGTACGAGCAGCTAGGCAATGCAACACCTTGATCGGAAATACCCCTCGTTCACGAAAGATTTATTCTCCACTTAGTTTTGTATTCGCTTAGCTTCACGTAGTCATGATTTTAGCTTTCTAGACACAAGCCTGGGAACATGAACATCAGTAGAGATTTACGTGAATAAAAATGCACTCCTCTTGAGGCATCGGACAGAATTTACTTCGCCTGAGCGGTCTTCATCGCCGAGTTGTTCGGAAGTAGCTTTATGATTATTCTTTCTGATTCCTGTACATAATGCTGGGTGTCGGAAAGTGGACGTAAATGCTATTCGACTGATAAAGCCAAATCCAAAGAAAACATTTCGTTGTTTTGGACGATTTGACCTCATTTGTTCCAGGAATACCTTGTTGTTATTTGTAGAAACCTCGAATGGAATTCCTCTTAGAATCATCAGTGGAAATTCATTCAGTGAAATGGACGCGGTAAATTAGAACCGCAGATTTCATTTTCCGGACAAAACTAGACGGAATATCATTTCTCAAGACAGCAAATTTCAGTGTCGCTTCTCAGGTTGTTGGCAGAAGTAATCACGGCGTAGGTTCTCATCAATAGTTTTTTCAGCCGAACGCCACAAATATGAAGTCTACAGAAATCAGAACAACCATTGTTTCGTAGGCAAAACCAACTTTGTTTGATATGAAATACGAAACCCGATTTTTCTTTCTACGAGAAATTTTCGCCTCCTTGCCTACTCAAAAACTTCAATGTTGACCAATGCACTTCGGGAAAGAAAGAGATGAACTGTGAGAAGGTGCTACAATAAAGTGAATCTGGAAATGTTAGTCGCGAGGTTGCCAGCATCATGTGGAAAAGGATTAGAGTGAAAATGCCAACGGAATAAAATATTGCAACATCTTGTATTGGTTGTGATTTCCTGATGAGGAGTTTCACATGTTTAAGTTGTTAGTAGACCCATAATCAATGAAATCTACGCAATGTAAGACAATTTCAGAACCGCATGAAGTAAGGAATATATCAAAAAATCGATGCGCCGTGTATTGGTTTTAATTGTGAATGATGTAATGTTAATAATACAGCGTTGTTGGTTGATGTAATGCGCCGACGTTTCGACTACCGTGGGTAGTCTTTCTCAAGGCAAGTTTTACAATCAAAAACAAACTTGTCTTGAGAAAGACTACCCACGGCAGTCGAAACATTGGCGAATTACATCTACCAACATCCGATGTATTATTAACGTTATATCATTCATGGTAAAAAGTAAGACAGTTCTGTCTACGCGATAGGCATACCGGCGATCGTTTGCTTCTAATATTTTGGATCGCTTTTCTTGATGTTGCATACGATTCAACCGGAATTTTAACGAGATCGCGGCAGGTAATTTAAGCGAACGTTACGAAAGTCCACCAGCAATACAGGTGCAAGGAAAATGATTACTTTATGCCAACCGATTGATAATGGGTTCAGATCAATAAGAGTTATATGCATCTGGGAAAACTAAACAGTTGAAAATAGTCTGTCATTTATCGCGTTTGACCTGCTTAGAATAAATTATGCTGTATGGGTCAGAAGGTTCACATGATGTCTGCTCGCAGGTTAATGCATGCAACCCGAGAGTATTCAGAGTCATTAGCTTAAAGTCAGTGCTGCAGAAACGCAATGCTCCTTAAGTAATATAATTAATAGACATATCGAATAGGATCATGTGGATGGTCGGATGGGGAACAAACTGTTCAACTAACCAATAAACCAAAGAGTTAAATCACTCAGATCAGTAATCATGATTCTGAATACGTTATGCTCGAAAACCTTTGGAAATCACTCATGAAAAATTCTATTCTCTTGTTAGAAATGACGAAACACGGCTTTAAAAGCTAACTTAGTCACAACTAACGTCAGTGCCCTGGGATCGAATGTCAAATCACTAGAGGTCATTTAGGAAAACGAAAAACTCGTATCTAGTGCAAGGTTAAACTTAATAAGGGCTGCGTAAGTAAAAATGAACATGGCTAATTGTGGACGTGCACAGGAGATGTCATTTCAACGAAGGGACAATTCTCACAGATCATGGACTCCTGGAGGTCGAACTCTTTATCTGCAATCGAGAACATACCGGGATAAGAAAAAGCAGTGGTCCAAAATGGAGTGGACGTCCCTAACCCCACTTCTTTCTTGATCGATCTCCGCAAATGCTGACGAAGTTAATCGACAGTGGACATTCACAGATGGTTGAGACGAATGACCCTGTACATTGAAGTAAAAGACCGTCTGAGGCCAACGTTAGTGAATTATCAATTTTACAACTCTCAATTGAACCAGTTTCAAGCACAATTAGTGAGTGTGAGCGAATATTAATTTGTGATAGGCTGGACCATCAACTGACGATGTGACAACGGAACAGACCTTCGCTCGCTTTAACAACGTTTCCGAAATTGGTGATTATGGGATATTTCTTGAAGATTCACACGAATTTTGCGATGATTAAACCCAAATTGCACGTTAGAATTATGATCCGTTTTGGAAAATATATGGAGGATGATTAAACTAATGAGTAGAAAAATATTGACAGAAATTTCTTGTTTTTACTCTAATCCGTTGATTGAAGATAACGTGAAATAGAAAAATGACTCCAGTCCCGCTTGCATACTGCGGGGTCCACTGCAGTGTTATGAGTTAGAATCGACATCCAAATTCGCGCTGGTATCCGGACGAACATGGCACAGCCAGAGATGAACGAACAAGAAATAAAAGGCCGATCCAATGCAACAATCTAGCTCTTCAATGTCTCCTTCGATAATGGTATTGCGTGATTTAACCTCGTTATCCGTTATTGATTTTTGTAGGGAACAAAACGCTGTTTACAAAAATGACCATGTTTATGGGACCGGTTGGGAAGTCGAACATCCATCGGGTTGTGTACCTGTTCCATTATTTACGTGGTTACCCGTTATTAACAGAATCCCAAATGCAACTTCATTTATCGTCATGTAGTCATTTTTCCGGGACGTTTAATTCGTTTTTTGGCGATCGAAGTTAGTTCCAGTAGTTTAAGTCAGTCGTTCTTGTAACTAGACAACTAAGAGCTTTCACTCGTTCACGAACCTGACCTGACCATAATAGGATGAGAAATGATCCATGCTTGGCTTATTTCGTCTTTCCCAATTAGGATTTATATCCTAACTCCCACCTCGTTTCTCGAATCTTTAACAAATTATCGAACATATTGGGACCGATAAAACTGCAGCTTACCTATTCAATAAAAGTGCTTTTTTCATCAATCGCTAATATTTAGCGAGATTTTCGAAATGGCAACCATCTGCTGATCCCAGAAACAAATATCAGTACATCAAGTCAAATAATTCATGCACATCCCGGCCTGGAATCAAATCGGAAACTCCCATCTTGAAAGGATTTACAACTCGAGTTGCTTTTAATTACTGTATTCAACGCAACTTCACTGGACTTGCAGAAACGACTCGACTACGTATTAACCACAAGCTGATTATTTTCTGTCGCAGATACATCAACTTGCAGTTAATGTGTAGCCGAGTCGTGTCTGCAAATTCAGTGAAGTCGCATTGAATACAGTAATTACAGGCAAATCAAGTTGTAAATCCTTTCAAGATGGGCGTTCCCGATTTGATTCCAGGCCGGGATGTGTATGAATCATTTTACTTGATGTACTAACATTTGCTTATGTTCAATTAATAGCAACAGGTGGCTAGGACAACGCCTCACTCAATTTTTTTCAATGTCGTATACACACACGTGAACACAAACACGCATGTGGCCACAATTCCGAGTACACATTCCGGTCACGTGGTAGGAAAGTCACGTTAATTTTCCACATGATCAATTAGCTGATAAGACCGACTCACGTGCATCTGGTAGCTGATTAGGGGCCACGGTCATTTCTATCACAGCTGACTTTTAAACCTAATTAGTAGAACTGGACATCACGGACAGAGTTAACAAAACTGTTTCTAACAGTAAACTACCAATTCAATAGTAAAAAAAATTGCATGAAGTCGAATTTAACAACGAAGCACAGCCCGAATAGATCTACTTTGCACATTTTTACGCTCAATAACGTCGACGCTGGAACTTATTAATCGAAGTAAATCGGAAAGTCTTGGCATTTAACCGATCAACTCATATTTTATTTTATCCCAACCAGGCTTGATTGTTCATTGACACACAGTGGACACATCAGGCAAAAGGCCCCGGGTATTTTTCTCTATCCCTTTCTTAATTGGTACCATATAATAATCCTTTGTATTGTGCACTCCCCCCTTTTCCGGTTTACCGTCCATTGAAGAAATTCTGCATAAGTTTGGTAGTTTATTGCTTGAATGTCAGATCGTAAATGGAATAAGAACTTTTGAGTATACGTATATCTGTTTGCGGTTTTTGGGTGCATCGGGAAAGAATCTGTGTCTAACATCACATAGCCTGGGAAGAACAGTAGATTTAGGCTGAACAAACCTGTATTAGATAGGTTGAGTAAATGTCATACTCCATAAACGTCGCCGTGCGAACATTCCGTAGACCAAGCTGCTCAAAAAAAGCACCTAAATATCCGATCAATCCAGCCGGATGCTGCATTACGTTTGTATTTGCATTTCTGCGTAAAATAACGCAACCAGTCGTGTTCCATTTTAACTAACAACTTACATGATCCAAACGACCCGGTGTTTTACTGTCCGAATGACACCTGCCAGGTTGAAGAATATGTGCCGCCGACTCATTAATCGAAGGTCGAATCCACACAGAAGTTGGGTACTGCCATGAGTCTTCGAAATGTGGTGGTGTAGGACAGAAGAATTACGAGAACTATCGATGTCGGAACACGGTTGTCTTTGTGGTATTGTCGGAACATAGTGGGCGATTTCAAGCAACATGTCAGAAGTTAGAAGTAAGGTACTGCATCTTAAGGTCCCGTCTATAGAACAGGTATTGAATCAGAATGGTTTGAGGTTTTCGGGACATGTTTCGCGCATGCTCACAAAACGACCGCTTGACCTGTTGTAAGCAGTTCTATGAGCAAGTAACGATTTTGAGATGGCTCAAGATGCTCAGTTGATGATATAGGTAAAAAGATGAAGGCTTTAACCATTGAATCGGCTCGTGTAGGTTTAGTTAGATTACCGGATTGAGATCCAAAAGGTAACCCGAAGCAATGGTTAAAAACATTAGGTGATGCTGCTAAATTGGGCCCTCACTGCCTTCTTTGGTTCCCAAGTCTTTTCCTAAGTAGATATTTGTTCGACTTATTTTTCTGCAGTCGAAATTTTGCTGTCTCATTTTCCCGCTTATTACTAGTTCCTGGTGTGAGGTAGCAACCGAGAACATAAGAAGTTGGAGCATAGGTAGTAGCTGGGTAAACTGGAACTAACTTGAAATCTAGGTCGAATTGCATGCAACCCAAACTGTCGGTTGGATGAATGAATATTATTATCGAGAAAAGATTCTTGTGGAAAAGCCGCTATTGCTGATCCATTCACAGACCCGTACTTGTGGTATTCTCATCCAATAATATGGTGGTCTTCCGAAGAAACGAGAGAAGTGAAAGGGCCACGGGAATCAAGGAGTATAAACATCCAAACAGTTGTACCAGTACACACACATACACACAGGAAAAGAGGCATGCAACATTTTCCAAATCATTTTGTAATAAGGTTCTGCCTGTTCCAACCGTAAGCACCAGGTATTCGAGATCCTGACTCGATCTTGTTCATCTAAAGCGAACAGACTGGAGTTTGATATAAGCACTTGGCCTTTTTGTAGAAAGATTTCGTCTTTTCCGTAAGCGTTCATTTATTTCCACCCATAATCTAGTGCAAAATGAAAAGCCAATCAACTGCGTTCTTTTGCCAATTAAATATCTGCTTCCGGTTCCGGTCGAGCATCAGACAGAAACAAAGACAGTCACGTGTGAGTGCAGGATGGCTGGTAGCGTTCATAAAATTAGAGTTGTTTCTCTGATCGTAATAGCTCACAATTAAGAAGTGGACGTCAAATTGTCCCGTTACGTGACCTTCACGGAAAGCCACTGCGTTAGTTCTTCACCTTTTGTGATCCACCTTTTGTCATCATACGGCGATCTGTGCTAAAATTTCTCGACGGAAAATCAATGCACATTTCAGACATTGTTTATTAATGCTTGTAAATATGTCCAAACTGTCAGGAAGGAAAATTAGTCATGATCACCTGGGAATCGATCGTTTAAAAGCTGCTTAGTGAACACAAAATTGAAGAATTATTGTTCTAGCGACTTCTCGCTCCCATTCCGAGGTCAAACTGAAGGTTTGGAAAGCGGCCAATCGCTCGACACGGTCAGACTTATCAGTTTCATTTGGTTCACATTTGATGAACAATGAAGCTTCAAGCTTTGACCATGTGAGCATGTTAGATGCCTGGTCGATAAATAAGTCGATTAGTCAAATATTTTTCCTTCTGAATTGTCGGAGGATGACTGCGTCGACATCCCTATTTTCCATGGTTTCCAAATTTGATTCCTAACGCCCTGAGCCGACCTCATCCGTTGTGCTTTGATTCTTCGAGGCAAGTTATGTTTGGAAAATAGATCAACATGCTCAATCGATGACATGGGTAAAATGTATGGAAGCTTTTACTGCCAGACTCTTCTGTGTAGGTGCAGTGAGGCCACACGGTTGGAGTCTATGCAACTCCCCAAGCTATAGCCGAAGACAGTGGGTAATATGGCCCAATGCCGCAGTCACTGGCTTTCTCGTATTCGAAATATTTTCTTCTCTACATGACAGTTCAATTTACTGTTCTACCGTCTATCTTCTACTATTCTTCCATCCGATTTTTCCTTTTTGAGCGAGCAATTCTAGAAGACAGCAACTAAAGCTGTAATTCTGGCTGTTTGTAATTTCATCCTCCAATGTGCACACGAATTATGTTGCCAGCCAAAACAAAATGACTGCCCCGGAAAAAGGTCGTCCAGCCTGTCGTGTCTTGCAAGTGCTGTCAATACTGTCCAGTTGGGTTTTTGAAAACTTCTGATGGTTGATTTTGCTCACTTGGCAAGTTAGGGAGTCTAAATGAGTGCATCTGATGGCCGACGATGATCAAGCGGATGAGGTCGTGATGTTCAAACGTGAAAGTCCCCTGTGTGAATCGTGTAACCCGCGACCGAATCCCTTAATCGGTAAAACTCTTTTGGCGGCAGCCTCCTTCCTATAAATGACACTATTATTTCATCAAAAAATCAAGTTCGATTACTGCAGTCCCCTGGAACAACAAAACGTAGAGTACGACCCAGCTATCAAATAAGAACAATGGATTACAATAAACGGGGCACGTTGAAACGGAATTCAGCAAAACAGCGGTTGAAATCAATCAATCTCTGTTGGTGAGCGAAAACTTTTTCCATCAGTAGTAGTGCGCGCACAGAGGAAATGCAATGCAGATCTGCATTTCTGAGTTCCCTGATTGCTTTTCCTTGATTTGCTCATAGTGATTCAATCACGAAACATATCCTACAGTTCTCAATCGATTATTTTATTTCTAATGTATTCCATAACAGCGCCAGCTGTTTCGAAACCCAATGGTTCTTGAACATGGATCCAAAATCAGTTTGACTGCTAGAGTGAAGATCTCCTGACCACAGACCAAATAACGGGGAATTAAAAAAATAAATAAATAAACCAAAGTAACAATTCAACCCACTGAGCTTCCTGTTCATTTTCCCCGTTGAATTTCGCTATCACATTCAGTGCAGAATGCATTATGGTAGATTTTCTCGATTCTTCTAATCGATATTTGACGTGTAGTGAGACAATACCACAATTTCTTGATGTCAAGGGAATGCCGGCATCTTATAATCGAAAAAGTACCAGGATTGATATGTGGCAGGCATTTTTCTCTATCACAGTCGATAAAAGATATACGAATGAGCGATTAAAACAGTAGCATTCCTTTTCGACCACTCGACATGCCGGATTACATGAAAGCAGCTCATACAATACGTAGAACGAAATCGTTTCCTGTTGCAAATCTACAATAGACAGGAAACGGCTTCATTCACAATATTTGACGCCAAACACGAAATTGTGTGCATGTAAGCCCCTAGATGTGTTGAATGAGGACATTTGGACATTTTTTGTCCTCATGAGTACGTTACACACAAAGATCCAAGTGTTTCTTAGGGCAACTAACAACATGATGCA
Organism: Fasciolopsis buskii; assembly: GCA_008360955.1. NCBI lineage: Eukaryota > Metazoa > Platyhelminthes > Trematoda > Plagiorchiida > Fasciolidae > Fasciolopsis > Fasciolopsis buskii. The sequence goes on along the minus strand of LUCM01008935.1, from coordinate 58,546 downwards.
AATGTGTGTGTGTGTGTGTGTGTGTGTGTGTAAACGTTGTCACGAAGGCTTGGGTTTTCCGCGCTTAAAAAAAGACTGCATGCCTTGGGCCTTCTTAACAACAAACGAAGCATGTGGTTATAAAAAAACAGAAAAACTCCAAGGCAATTTGAATCTATACAGAATTATACTACTTTCTCATTCGTTTTACATCAGTCATGTAATCAGAGATTGCATAAATAGATTTTTGGTACACGGTCCCGAGACACATGGAATTCCGGTTGAGTGAACAGTTCGACTTCAGGGATGGTGATGGCAGTGGTAAATACGACTTTCGTACGCTCCGTAGGGAGACACAAATTCCACGTTTCGGTGCTCGTTTTTCATCGCCGAGTGAACAAAGAAGTTGAGTGACTGAGACTGAAATAAAACTGATTTTTCACAGCACATTTCGCTTACCTTAAGTGTTAGTGATTCCATCAGCTGGGTAGTGTTGCCCTAAGTGATCCAATAATTGCCAAGGATTTGATTCATTCAATTTTATTCACAGTTGCATGTACATGGATGTAAACACCGGTAGACAAATGTGGACAGCAACTTCTTCAGAAATTAAGCTGTTGTGCTGACTCTTCCGGACGGAATTCTGATTTCAGCGAGCTTATCTTTGATTTTTTAGGGTTGGTTTTGTAATACACCTTTTATCTTTCACACGGTTCATGACGAAGTTTTCTGACTACCGCTTCTGGAGAAATATTCGTCTTAACTTTTTCACTCACTCATCACTGGTTCTCAAAAAGACTGCTTGTCAGATGCCTTTATCCGCTGCACTAAAACAAATCCATTAGAGCGAATGTTTTTACTGATCGCCGATTTCCTGTTACAACCTGATTCGCTTGATTATTTATCCTATCGTCAGGGCGACGGTATGCCAAGTGATAATGCTTGCACCACGTTTCATGATTTTCATGGAGTTTGCGCGCAGTATCACGTGGATCCCTGCTGATATCAGGTATGCCTAATGCAACTTAAGGACAGCTTGCAAACACGTTCACACAGATCAGTTCTGCAGAGAAAATAAAAGCAATTCCGACCACAAATACCTTTGCAAAAGTGATACCTAATCCGGATTCATTTGCTATTCCGTTTTTTTCTGACAACATCTCAACCCAAAGAAAATTAGTAACCAGTAGCCTGGGGGATAAGACTTTAGACTCGTAATCTTTCGTACCGAGTTCGCTTCCGAGCTCGATTCCTAAAGGGGTGGAACAAAAGCATAGTGCTCACATGATTTCTTAAAGGGAGTTGAGCGTTACTATCGCCTAATGAATAATTCCGTGGAAACTCGATATCATTTATGAGTAGAAAGAAATCGTTTGAATAATTCTGATATACATCCCAACAAGTGCATTAAATATTAAATTTTATCACGAATAAACTATCCATGACTGTCACACTGTCAGCACCAGTGAAAACAATAATATTACTTTGTTCGTAGGAAGACTCCTGGCAGGCCAATCCGAATGAAGGGCTAGATAAAAAAGTATGACCGAAAATCAGCAATGCAGATTAGATGTATCACGAAATTGTGAACAACAGATTATTTTTTTCTGGTGAACAGAACTAATCAAACCAGTACACTGATTTTTTTTCTCAATTATCATACTGTCCTCTCAAGCGTTTGCTATTCCAACTTCACTATTTTATCGTCCAGACTTGTGTTTGATGTGTTTGTTTATGTTACTACCTCAGGCTTTCCCGTCCTCTACCGGTCCCCGGCTTTTGTGTAAGAACTTGCGGCTTTAATCCGACTACAGATTGTGAAGTGAATTGGTAAAATTTATATTCGTAATCTATACCTTAAAAGGCCACATTATGTGCGCATTATTAGGGGTGCAGTCACGTGTCCTGGCACCATAACGTGAGTTTTCCTAAAGAAGAAAACAGCTTTTGTCTGAAGCTAGATTGTTGGCACTGTTAACCGTGATGCACACTCTACTGTTGTTGTCATTATTGCCGTAGGATGCTTGGCAATGTGCCAAACATATTACTAATTTCTGAGGCTCAATCTCGTTGTGCTGTCGTTAAAACTGTCCAGTTGGCGTTATTTCGGGAACTATTCCCGGCACGTAGGTACGGGTTAGCAAACACTGATAGTCACTCTGTTCACAGGCTATGTTCCGATTACTTCGAATACTATCCCATAAAACAGCTACAAATAGAGAAATGCCCCGACGAAATCCTATCAGGACAATCCAAACGAAAACAAATGTGGTAACTACGAACGTGAAAATATCGTTCGGTTCAAGGACAGCCGACCGTTCAGCGAATATTTGCTGGACCACAGATACTTTTATTTCCCTAATCGCTGTTAGCTAACCGATAATCGGCCAATGACCGTTCAAAATGTTAACTAGTCTGGTCCCCGAGATTAGGAAGCAAAACAGAGTCTACAATGGAGACCCGTGAGCATGGTGATCGCTGCAGTCGTCGCTGCATCATTACCCCTGCTAACAGGATAGAATATAAAATAATGCAGCAACTCAACAAAATATTTAGCCACAGTTTATGTCTTTCTCGTTCTCGGTTCTTATCTTCGCGGGACCATTTGCCGACACAATACAGAAATAAAATAATCGGAATCGTTAAAAATTATGTTTTCCTGAACAGTAAAGCCAATATTAAAAAAATTGAGACAGAATATACCGAGAGGTAATAAATAGTTCATCTCCCGAATCAGTTGCAACGTAGTTAGTTCTGGAATGCATTCCAAATTACGATGTTATTGCTTTCTTTGTAGTGTAGGGTGAGGCTAGGAAGTTGTCTAAGTGTTTCCATCGTTTGTTATCCCTGGCTAGTCGAGTTGGGCGAAGAATAGTTTTCCATTCAACTGGTCAGAATTGCACGATTATTTGATGATAAATTCAAATAATTAATCAAATTACTTTTCACGTAATTACGATTCAGGTTGGATAATGGAGATTACACATCTCAACTGAAAATTATCATTCGTTGGTCAAAAATTTGTCCTAAAAACGTCAAAGTTGCTGATCGAGTACCATTAAACGGAAAGGGAACGATGAAGAACATCACTGAATGCAGCAATAATGGGGGAGAAATGAACCGGAAGCATCGCTTATGGCTATTTCGAAATCTGAGCATATTGATGCCTCAACATCAGGTTCCCTAATGACGGATGATATCGCTTAGATGCCAGCTCTGAACTGTTTCTATCTAGTTACGACGAAAATGCGCACATTTGTTTTGTCATTTTGCGATACATGTCTGCAGTCCGCCCGTACCAGATCACCGATGGATTTCACTGTCATCGAGTGCGGCCGAACGCAGGTGACCAAGATCCGATCTAATCGAGATCAGAAAATCCTAATTTCGATATTAGTGAGCAAAGAACCGCCACGGAAATTCCGTGATGATGTAAATCGTGTCATGTGAACAAACAATTGTTTCAAATGTGACGAATGAGTGCTATGGACAAGATATATGCAGATTGTCTAAAAACTCAGCGTACTGAATGCGCCAAAAAATTGCGAATTTTGAACATCAGGTCGCATGGGATTACATAAGCTCTAAGTATGTCTGATGAGAAGCATTGGTCACCAGGGTTATCCCAAGTACCCGAGGATGTCTATTGGTTGGACCCACGAACAGAATGTATCGAATACATCGAACTGACTTGAATAGTGGCTTCAATTTGATTTTAAAAGTGTTACAATCTTTCTGGCAAGAGGACTGAGAAAAGCGATGGGCACAAAGTCCACTCGTTTTATCGATTAGCATTCAGCAACGGGATTGTGAACATCATCACGACGGGGTATGTATGTATATACAAATATAAATATATATGCATATATAGTGTATATATATTCATATTCACCATGTCCTCGAGGAGCATGCTGGTATTTTTGCGATGATGCTTTCAAAGAAATAGAACAAGCAAAGAGGATTTGAAACCACTGGGTTCTTATCCATGTCAGAAGAGGAACAATCATGAAGTAGGCAAATACGTAAAAGATATCGGAAAATGTGCATTTTGCACCATTGAAAATCTCGTTGAATTAAAAGCTTTTCGCTAAATTTCGCTTAATCTGATAAGACAACACTAATTTTGAAATTTTCGTTCTTTAGGTTAGCACTAATAGTCCATTTATTGATGGCAGAAAGAACAAAGTAGGTGAGTGCACGTTGACGATAATAGAGGAAGGCGACCGACGGTGGCCGGCGGTGGCCAACCGGATAAGGTCGTGGCGTTTGATGTGAAGTTCGCGGGTTTGAATCCTCCCACTGCCGGTCAACTTCCCCACTTGGCAGCCCTCTGCTGGCCGCGGCCCCCTTCCTGAAAAATGATGTACATCGTTATTTCACTAATAAAGGAAGTAAATCATAAAATGACTTGGAGGTGAGAGTTTTTCCATCGCTTTAAGGATTGAATTCACACTTAAAACAGACAATTAAATATATAACAAGAATGCTACTCCAATAAATGTAGTTAAATTCCTTCGTGTCATTCAATGTTCTCCAGCTACTACTCAGTTTGATGACAAACTGCAAGATTTCACCAACTCCCTTGAACTTAAACTAGCCACACCTAGATCGAGTATTTGACGAACAACTTTCCACGCTCAGATAAAGTAGCCTGGTTCATTACTTTGAAAATTCATGCTGTTTCTGATGTCTAATTGGGACTGCAAAAGCAATCGAGCAGTACTCAAAGGATGTGCAGCATATTTCTTTGCGTGCTAAGGAGAGAATCGAACGGCATTTCTATTGCAATTTTTTGGTCTTAGGTCAAAAGCAATAGGAAAAATAGAAAGGCAAACAAAATTTCCAGTTGAAAATCTGCCCTCCTGCTGTATTTCAGCAACTTCGGGTGAGTTTACATGTGACAATGCTGAAAAGAAATTTATTGGTTAGTTTTAAGAAAAAAATACTGTTTCTGTTCCGAGGATAGCATATATCATTTGCATGACCACGAAACTCCATATTTATTACTCCGGGCAACCAATAATAATGGATAGTATGCTGTAAATAGAACTCCCGGGAGGCAAGATTAGGTCATTTCCTTTGACCAAATGAAATCGGTCAGCTATTAACAAAGATGTCGCTCGATTGTCAATAGCTACTTGGCGTTCTAATCGTCGATTTCAGATTTGTTTTTGACCACAGAATTAATGATTGTGAACAGCACTCTTCCCGGGACGCGTTACCGATCTTCGACGGAGTGTCATGTCCCTGATATGGCGAGATAATTGACCATGTGATATCACCGCACAAATTACCATAAAGAAACCAAGAAAGCACTGTACAGCTGCTTCATCTTTGTTACGAATCATCAACAGTGCATATCCATTTGGCTAGAATTGGGACGCGAATCCGAGACAAACGATTTTCAGTCGAACGCCTTAGCCATTACTCTCTCAAACATCTGTTCAAATTTAACTCATGATGGTAATGCACCTGACTGTCACTAATTTGTTTGCGTGGTCACGGGCCGCTAACGCAAGCAATCGACTCCTACTGCTAGATGCATTCTCAGTAGGTAGCCTATGTAAGACGAAGGGTTTGGAATTTTGTTTCTTTTGTTAGTCGATGTTCTACTTGGTTGTGTTGTTTTTGTTCCTCCTCGTTTGTTTGTGTAGTGTGCAACAATGCGGATCTCGTAAAATTCCTACGATTTTGGTTTCGATCCGTTATGACCAGTGCCATTTTACTGCAAGTTTCCAAACGGGTGCGCCCTAAAAGCGCACAGCTTTCTCCGTGAACATATGAACGAACCACCTTGTCCGTTCTCAGGGGTAACCTTTCCTTTCACGTCTTGTCTTAGTTTCCGAAGTTAAACACGTCGTAGCTTAGCTTGATTCGTTCTATTGTGAAGAGGAAATCGTATATACTGAATAGTTTCCTTAGGAGACATGCAGCAAGACCATTGGTGCAAAACTATTTTGCTTTCGGAAGAACAAAAGCCATATTTTTGCCAAGCCTCATTGCTAGTTGTCAATGCTTCGTTAGCCGAAAACTTCCTCTTACAGATATCATGAGAAAAAGTGTTCCATAGCAATTTAAGAATTTGCAGTACTCTCACCTGGGTGTACGGAGCAAATGAACTAAGTTTGCGAGTCGATAATTTAGTCTTGCAAAACAGAAAAACTCCATAGTGCCTATGGGGAGCTTTCATTCCATGCACGAGGCTCATGACACCACCACCTCGAAAACAAATGAAAATCTATGTTCGATCCTGTTCGGTTGTGTTGTTTAATACTATTAGAAAATGATCGACGTGGCCAATCCTGTGACTGATTGAAGTATCGCTTGAAAAATGGCCAATTATCCTATTTGAGTCCGCGTACGACATCCCGGACACATTGGCAAAGCATTTGCCCGGTAAGTGGAATGCATCCGGTTGGATTCCGTCTACTGGCGTGTGGCTTCTGGATTATTTGACACCCGGTTTCTCAATCGGGCTCAGTGCATTTGAACAATGAAACAAACAGTTTGGCGGAAATACAAATTCTTTACTTTTCTGAAATCCCATGGCCCTTCAGTTTTCACTCGAATTAGTCGTAGTGAGAATAAATCGAGTGGTACACGGTTTCATCATAAGGTCTACCATGCTCCCGAAAGTATCATTTCCACTTGACTTACGCTCGCGTCATTGCCATTAAAATCAGAAATTGAATACTTCAATAATTTCGCTCACTGTCCACCACACGTACCAAAAGACCGAAATACACGGTGCTGTCTGTGTTTGAACATCACCTGCTCAGCTTAGCTTTATTCGTATTCCAGTATACATTTGAACACCAATCTCCGTTGTACTGCTGGTAGTCCAGGAGCCCTCCATCATGTTGCTAGCCTAGCATGATGACTGAATTGTTCCCTGGGGCATTCCGTACAAATGAATAGGATAAACGACCGGTGATCTGCCCTAATACACTGCGGTGAAAGAACACTCATGTTGAGAGATGAAAATTCAGTGTACTTTAGGGGATTAGAATGGTCGCTAACAAAGTGTCCACTTGCAATTTGGAACCAAGTGGTCAGCATTGATATGTTTATGAACGATAAGTCCAGTGGTCCACAATGGAAGAAGGAGCTCCTTAAGTGATAAAAGCGTACTTTCCAAGTGCGTTGACCAATGGAATTCCATTCGGATAGAATCTTTACTATGGAATCTAATCGCCGTGAGACAAGAAACTAATCACTTCTAATAAGTTCAAGAAAATCATCGGTTCATGACCATATTCTCATCCAAACAACGAAGTCCTCTACGGGATGCTTAAATGTCAAGAAATAAGCAAATGGGAATTCCGTTCTGGCAACCAACACAGCTATAAATCGAGGACCGCAAATTTTAAGACTCAAGGTGACGTATCTCGAAAGGCAGATTGAACACAATGAAAGCTTATTGCGTGACGAAAGCAGGCTTAGAATAAACAAGCAGTGTGAGTCCCGGCGGCCGGAGGGTCTCAAATAGTAACACGAGGTACATCCGGAGAACTGCGCGAAACCGTCAGGCCCAGAGTTATGTTGGATGCATCCAAGCACGATCTTGCCGAAAGCATTGGGAATCGTTTTGCTTTTGTATTCCAGATTCCGGCAGATATCACAAAATATTTCAGCATTGAGGGGCATCTTTTGCACACGTTCCAACTCAATAGAATTAGTTTACACCAGACCCAAGCTGTATGACCGTTTTAGGATCAGACATCGAGCTGCTCTAATTTTACATTTAGAACTGACTTGGTGAGGATTCCTCAACTCCAAGTTACCTGCACTCCAGATTTATTAATCTTCCAAATTGGTGTCCGTATTCGTACAGAACTATTTCTGTCCTAATCCGCACCAATCCATCAAACCTATATATGTAAAGTGAAATCTTGACAGACAGTTGAAAATTTAGTCAGATGGCATTGCCAGAATAGTTTGGACGTTAACGTCATTGCAGCCAATCATCATGCGTGTAGATAAAGCCCATTGATTTCAATCATGTTTGTTCTGATATACGGTATGCATTTCAACGAGTACGACATACTGGTCATCAGCCACAGTTGGCAAGGCACGAATAGGATTTGTCTCAGCTGGTTACCTATGCTGGGGACACTTGTACAATAAAACTAATCGAAAAAGAGCACACATAAAATGACATGGAGGGGTGGTTTGAGCAAAATGTGTTTGTATTTCTTACAGCTTGCCACAAAATGTTTCCTCATTGGTTTTCGCTTTCCAAACAGCCGAATTTTCTCGATAAACTGTTGTTTTATCCAACGGCTTATTGATTTCCGGATTTTGACTAATCAGTTGGGTACGAACGGACTTGTTGGTTATTGTGGACAACTGAATGTTAACGACAGCGTTGTTGGTAATTGATGCATTTCATCAACGTTTGGGTCATAATGAGTAGTTCTTGATGGCGTAGAATTTCCCTTGATCTTTAAATCTATCAGACAATACTCTAATTATGCAAAGTTCCACTGGTTATCACAATGAAACGTAAACCAGACATAAGTCGATATGCTGATTGCGAAATGTTCTGATCTCCGTCTGTATCCGGTTGTGCAATTTGCCGGAAATCTTAAATGATTAGACTCACCTGTACTACAACCGACCAGGTACAATAACAGATCATCTAACTGCGGTGCATTTCACCATTCACCGAGCACATCAGCATAGGCATACTGATGAAAACCCCATATGACTCTTAACATGAACACACAGATCCAGGTGAAGCTACATTACAAGGTGCGGTTAGGCACCCGTCAGGTGCACGAGTTTAAAGCGAAATATTATAGTTAGTCAAGTTTGGCAGAACCTATGTATGTCCACTACATGTTCGTCCATAGTTGTGCAGCTAGAGAGATTCCCGAGCAAACGACGAAAATAATTTCTTGGTCCAACCTTGATTTTTTTTAGCGAACTCTCCGACTTTATTCCGGCTCAATTACACATTACAAATCGTATGAAAACGTTGTCCAACAACAAGGCTATGCTTAGTTCACATTTCGGCAAATTTGATCCAGCTTAGAAAAGACCGTCTCGCAAATAGTTACTAACATCGACTTCAATATGGGCTGCTCATCAAACGTTCTAACAACGCATGAACTTGTTTAGAAAACGATTAAAGTTTTACATTACCATTCTAGATATTATTCCTGCGGCTGTATTTGTTTTGAACTTTGATCAGCAAAGGCAAATTTAGTCAATACACAGTTCACAGTTTTGAACATTATATTATTCACAATAAGAAACCAATACATGAGGCATCGACTTTTCGACACACCCATTACGTCATTCAGCCTGATAAATATATATTACAGTTCCATAAAAAAAATGTTACCTGAAAAAAAACCAATAAATCAATTGACGTAAATAACTTTGAATGCGACGAAATTGTCTGGGAATTCAATATGTACACAGCTGAGGAACAAAGCAAAAATATTTAACCGTAAGATATAGTCAACAAGCGCTAGTCAAACAATCGTCCGGTATCTTCACAGCATGGTGATCACAAATGATCATGGAAACGCTGGACTTGAATTTAATTGTTTCACTTGTGATATTAAGGGTAAAAAGAAAAAAACAAGTTTGGGAAATTCGAGAGTGGATGAACAACGAACAAGTGGAAAAACCGGAAGATTCGGCGGTTTTCGCAGTTGGGATTGTAGCAACGGGAGTTCGTTGTACCATCACCAACAAGGGCAACAACAGCCGGGCTCTCTTTCATTGTTTGCTCAACTTCTACGTGGAAGGTCAAACTGCAAAAGCTTCAGATTTCAAGAAAATTTGTTCCATTTTAGTTCCGTGTCTTGGGGATTCAGATTTGCCCAGATCGATGTGAAGGCAGCTGTCGGATCAATCTGGTGACTGCTGCCATCCACGTGTTCTGAGACTGTACTGCCCACATCAACCAAGACTTATCTAGATATCTTTTTGGTGGCCGACAGTTCATGTTTCCACAATGCCGTGCAAGGTTATAGCACGAAAATAAACAAGGAACAATCTACGGAGACTGTCGAAGGGATCTGTTTTTGGATCGCCGGTCAGTGAACGGCTTTGTAATGTGTAATAGTGACATAAATGCTACGGGAAAAGTCTTCTTTGTGGCCTTCGATAAACGCCATACCGGAAATTACAAGGTTGCATCATCCCTGGAGTGCACTGTAAAAAATTTTTGTCTGTTTGGCTTCTAGCCTGGGGTTTCTGCTTTTACTTGGTAACAGATGAACGGTTCTGTATAATCGCTTCTTCAAATCACGCGTCGTACTATCAGTCAGGTGAAAATACTCCTTGTATTGTACACGTGACAGATTACTACATTTCGTTTCTCCAATGGGCAGGGACATCTAAGCATATCTAGCGAGATTAGAGTTCTTTCGAACAGATCTGTCTATATATTTCATTTTCTTCTCCTTTGATTTTTTTCATTAACGGAACAACGGTGTAAACCACTTTTCTGAATTGTTTGTCCCCAACAGTGGGCTGTCTACTAGAGAAGTTGACCGGCCCTATTAGAATCTGGAACAGTCAGCTTCTCAATGAAGGGAAATGAGTCTTTCAAGCCAAACATTGGTTTTGCCTCGCGGACAAGATTCAAGAATCTCTTTAAAACATTGAACTTGGTGTTCCATGTCCGTTAGCGGTGTTCTTGGCACATTAGGCGAACTCACCTTTGGTAATCCACAAAATCTTGGACTATGAGATCAATAAAAAGGGAAGTTTAGTTTTTTCTTTTGTATTATTCTCGGATTCTGCAGATTTTTCTTCCACGTTCGGTTAATAACTGAATCAGTTACAACTAATGCCACTTCTTTTCCTTGCCTATTTCTTATATTATTACTACTAGTACTGTTGCCAATTTCATAGCAGCTACTATTAGCACTACTAATGCATATACTGCTGCCAGTACTACTGGCAATACAACCACCTCTGACATTATTACTACTGCTAATGCTACCAGCACTAATGTTAATAACGATAAAAATACTAGTTATTATTATTAGTATAGCACCCTAACGAATCGCGCATACAATAAAATTACGCATACGCAGTGGCAAAAATAGTTGTCATCGGTGTCTGCATGACGAAGTCATTATTGCGCAGTGCTGAGATTGGGGATTATAATTTGCCAGAAATAGTTAATATGTTCGTTCGTGAAGAACCGCCTGTTTTTCTGCACTCAACACGTATGCATATGTCAGATAAACAGATCAGTGTTTGGAAATAGATGCACATAAGGAAACGCCATGGCGATTCCCCCTAAATATCTGCTTACCTGATTCTCAATGGAGTATTCCATATTCTCGTTACGTGGCTAGTGTGATAAGAAGTCATTTTGTGTTGGGCAATATGATCACAATGCCTGTGCAAAACTCGCCCTAATGAACACTTAGAGTTGTTGTGAATCGATTGTGCGATAAAGCTGGTTTGCAGATCGTCAACGGAAGATCGATCGACATTCCGGTTAGTTGTCCGAATGGATCGAGGATGGCGGATCGATATTCACAAAATCGATCACCTTGTGGGCACGGGGCCTACGTGCTTCGTATGGCACACACATACACACATGCAAACATAAGCACACGAGCACACACACTCACATGCACATCTGTTCACTGTTCGTTCTGGCGATTTCGATGTGCTCACTGTCTGGTTCGTTAATCAAATTTTCGAACAGCATGCAGTTACACGGCGTCTTATGTCTAGGACTTCGCTGGCTCACTTAAGTCACTGTAAATATAACCCCAGCTAATGGGGAAAGTGTGCTTTCTTAAGAACTGCATGCTTCAGTTTTTGATAAACTGATTCTCGGCGTGAAGACTGTTTGAACAATCACATGCACAGGACCTAAGATATCCATGCAGTGTCTGACGGTGTCGGTTTTCGTTGAGTTATCTCCAATGGAGATGGAATAAAGTATACCGTTGATCTTCGCAGTCTGTATTTCCGGTTTTCATCGATCTCCCCATCTTCCACCGAATTTCAACTGCTTCCTCCGCTGGAAAGAGTTAGGCCTAACCTCAGATCAAGTAAAATGAGTAAGTTAAGCTTTCAACCAAATTGGAATAAACAACTGGGACCTTTTTCTCACAATAGATCCTCGACCAACATTACATTTTACAGCTGTGTAAGTCCCCTTTATTTGATTAACAGATAAAATGTCTTTGTAGTACCGTTGCTCAAATGACCGGCAAAATAGGATAGCAATTAAGAGACGGTTTTCCTGGCACGTGAACAATTACAAGCTATTGTTGTTTGTGGTCGCTCGATGTTCGATTGCTCTCAAATTAGATGGACATGATTACTAAATCCCTGTTTTCCTTTCAATACCATGTCCTCCTGGACTGTCGGCCAATACAATGTAACTTGTTTCACTTGTTTCCATTCAATGCTTGATCTCGAAATTCAGTTAATACAGTTGTGTTGTTTTTGTATTATCTTGTATAGACTTTTGCGTACAATAAATAACGTCGCATTGCAGTCAAAAAATTAAATAGGGGGAAATAAATAAGATATAAATACACTCATCTCCTCGTAAAAAAGGTATAAAAGAACTCGTTCAGGAATGAATTTAACATTGTGACAGGTTACTCAGGAATTCGGCTGAAATCCGGTTACCGTTTGTCGAAATTCCTGCTTAATATGGGATAGTGGATTTCCCATAGATATTGATCCTGGAGGGTATGGAACGAAAAGTTGATCATTTTGAAATGTGAGGACGATGCTTTGAAAGGTCTTTGTCGTGCAGAGGTTGCGTGGGATCAGAAAGAACTTTGTGAGCAAATTTCTCACATGCTGATAAGTGTCGATCACATAAATTAAGGGACAATTCGGCTAGGGTTACAAAGGAATTTAGATCGATTAGAAGATCGTTGAAGCGCAGCAATACGGGATTCCAGTATACCTTGAGAAATGATATAGCTTTTGAACAAACATTATTCGGACCGAGTAGAGCGTCGAACGGAGAACATAATCGAAACCAAATATCCGACAACAAAATAACACAAAATTGTAGCGCAGGTAGTCAAAGGGCGCGTCTCCATTGCATTAAACATCACAGGTTTTCGGTAGCTGTTGATCAAAGGCAATAATCCAGCACCCTGGGTGTACTGTTCAATGAATCACGTATGTTCACTTGTTTTTATATTTGTTCCACATGCTACGTCAGGTCAAATTAAGCCTTAAGATTTGGGAATTTGAGACGAACTTGCCCCTTGAGAAGATATGTGAAGCTCGGGTGCTGCGTTTGTCATTGGTTTCGCAACATGCCCCGGAGAAAGTCCCTTGTGGGAAACTTATATCGTTTATTAGCTTTGGACGTCATTTATCAGCTTTTGAGTATTGCTGAGTACCAGGTAACCAAGCAACCATGGCTCAATTTTATCTTCCATGAGCGTAAAACAAACGTTTCGTTTTAGCCTACCTCAATCCCATGGGACACATCATGAGTGAAGTGTCACAGGCGGTCAATTCGTTTTTTGGCTCTTCTCGAGCAGCATTAAAATAAAGTGGCCGAAAATATGTTTTCAAATAAGTGACGATTATGATACAATAGCCAAAAATAGATTCGCCAGACTGGGCAATTTTTCCACGGTCCGGGGAAGACGAAATTCTAGAAGCCTGCTAAAAAAGACCAGCTAGGCGTTTGCACATAGGTAATTTGACTGGGAAATCTGTGCGGACCGAAAACTGGACCCGAACGTTAAGTGACTGGGGCTGATAATTCATACAATCTCTATGCCCCATGGGGTACGGGTGGTTCAGGAACGAGTTTTTTTCTATTCTGTTAGGGGGCATCCACACCGAGATCACGGGTCATTAAATGAGACCATATGGCAGTGAGAAACAATTCTTCGACACGAAATAATTCAGTTTTTCCAGCCTCAGCCCTTTTTTATTCTTTTCCCGTGTGTCCATAGTGTTCTAGTAAGGAAATCGAACCTTCTCGACAAACTCTGAAGTACCACGTTGTAACGAATTTTCCACGGGCAAGCTGACTAGGATCGATAGGTTGCATGATTTAGCCAAATGGACAGAGCCACGTGGCAGAATCGTCTGTTTGTCAATCAGATTCGCGAATAAAATTTACACCATACGCGCCAGCGGATTCCATGAGTTCCAACTCATTTCAGTTGGTTTTCCACTGCCTATCGTAGAGACTTCGCGGCGGTTTCAAATGGCCTGCAAGGAGGTGATTTCGCGCAACGGAAACCCACTCGTTCGAGATTCTCAGTGTCAGCCAGCTTTTGTTTCCAACTGATAAGGTTCGATAATTTTGGGCAGTTTACTTACGGGCCTCGTTACTCATGTAATTATGCCATTATCCAGGGTATCAACTGGAATTGGTTATCATACCTGGATCCCTATGGTTATGTGTAATTCCCCGCTAGGCTCCAGAGGTATTCTCTTTGTTCACTTGTTTTATTTTGGTTGTTAGAAGGAAGGTCTGTCCGCTTTCGGGAACGAAGTTTGAAGCTTTCTAGGCGTAGTGTTAGTCGCTTTTTACCGTACTTTTTCATGTTCCCTACTCCTGTATAGGCCTCGATCACAGAAGACTCATACTTAATGACCGTCTTGTTTCTTAATGTATTTTATACGAACGAAGTAAAAACGAATCTCGGAGAAGCTTCCGTTTGATGACAACTAGAATGGGGCTAGTTTACCCCGAGTTTTCAAGTATTCCCGAGGACAGGAATGATTGGAGCAAACGGTTGCGCGACCACAATTACCAACAACCGAAAAAAATATCCCGCGCGAGACCACGTTCAAACCGGGATGCCGGATTCAAAAATCGTCCTAGAAGACTCGTGAAAATGAAACGTTACACAAAAATGTATTCATCAAGTGGCAACAAAACTCAAATTACCATTGCAAAACGATAAATGGACTGCACAGCGCTGTTTCATTCTGGCTAGGAATCTCTGGCAGTGTGTGTTTGTCCACCTCGTCCGAATTAGGTGGAAATAGCGAGAAGAACGAATGTGACCCGAGCGCTGTAGTCAATAAGCCAGTCGGGCAGATTCTAAACGGTTCATTGCATTTCGCCAAAGGGTTTGTGTGCTTGACCACACGCGACTGTGGTATGGTAAAATATACTTACGTAATAAATGATCTTTCTCTAGGTCGCTCACGTCCAAAATAGGCATCGCCTACTGTCCAGCATGCATTGTGATATTCGTACACAATAGGTTTGTCATGTATCATGTCCGGTCACATTCCACAATGTCCATTTCGATAAATCTACTCTGTTCTTGTTTCGCCGTGAAGCTCATTGATACACTTGGGGCAATGATGCAAGCAGAATTCAAGCATCATCATCGTTGCTAGTGGACATTTATCTTTTGCCTAAAATCAACTGTTTGTAGACTGGCGTGGACAGTTTTTATTAACCCAACTACCAAGCGTGATCCACAAAAAGATATCGATCTACTATTATAAGCAACAGTTGATGAGATCCTAGTGCGTATACATAGTCGAACTTTGGAGGACGTTTTTTCCCATCGCGGTTGTCGTCACTTTCAACGACGGCACAGTAGTTGATGTGAACTGACGGTTTCTCCTACTGATTGTTACTCGACTTGTTTCGATCACCGCCGATCCTTGCGCAATCGATGCTATTCCTTCTGCCTCGTCCGTTCTCCCTGATTCCCGGCGGTGTAACACAGAATTGCATAGTGAATGTGTTCACCTCATGTGGTTTATTAATCCTTAGAGTCTACACAGTACCAAAATGAAACACTTTTATTCCGTGATCCATTTCCAGCATATTGTTCTTCGCCTTTCTATGTCTACTTCATCAAACGACTTTGTGGTCTAAGAATCCAGTCTGATGCATTGTTTATTTTTGCATCTATCGCTTCCCTATAAAATCCATATCCAAAGAGATTAGAAATGCAACACAATGGTAAATAACTTTTATCGTTTTTCTTATCACTTATTTTGCTAATGAAATAACAACTTCCACTGCAGCTGCGACCAACGGGAGGCTGTCAAGTGAGCAAGTTCAATGGCCGGGGTGATTTGAAATCGCGACGTTCTCAGGACCAAATGACGTATGGGGTGTATCGAAAAATCGATGCGCCATGCATTGGTTTTTATTGTGAATGATGTGATGTTGATAACACAGCGTTGTTGGTAGATGTAACGTACCAACGTTTCGACTACCGTGGGTAGTCTTTCTCAAGGCAAGTTTTACAATCAAATGTTGATCCAGAACCTACACTGAGCGAGATTCAGTCATCGTTATGCATGCCATAGCAAAGACGCACAACATAGATTATGAAAACACTATAGTACTCCAACGTGGTTTCAGAACCTGCCGGGGCTCTGGCGATAAGCCCCCACCCCACATGCATCAATCGGAATGACGGAGCAGATTTCGGAGATATGGACAGCCCTAACATCCTTGAGAAACAAACATTCCAAAGGTCACCACGATGGTTGACCCCACAACCAAGGCGACGCATGACGTGAAGGGCAAATATTCTCTCACCCGATCCATAGTTCAAAGTACACACATTCACAAATACACAGACAACTAAACATCAGTTAGCATGTGAACTTTCTTTCAGCCATTTGAATGTAAAACATTCCTTGAGAAAAACTACTCACGGTAGTCAAACGTCGCCACATTACATCTACCAACAACGCTGTGTTATTAACAACATATCATTCGCGACGTCCCCGTTCAAAACCCACTACCTTATCCATTTGACCAACGCGCAGCCAAGAACTAATGAGACATAGCCGATCTACGAAGAAAACGGCAGACTTTAAACACTCCTGTCTTAACCGAACATCATTTTGAATAATTCGTTGTTCATCCCAAACTAGACAGTCACTTGCAATAAAAGCCTGCAAGAGTCTGACAAACGGATCGGATAGTTACGGGTCTCCTTCGTAGACCCATTATTGTAAATACTGTTCCTGGTTTCCTGGAACGAAAATCAAAATCGGAGAATGTGCTGAAGTTCCAAATAGAGATTCTCTATCATGAAATAATTCACCATGTGATATCATCGCCCAACTCACCATAAAGAAACCATGGAAGCATTGTACAGCTGTTTCATCCTTTATCATCAATAAAAGTGAATGGGCATGGAGTTGAAGATACCAATGCGGTTTTGATTGCTGAGCTTGGTCTTTAGGTAGCAAACATTTCATTAAAATTCCGGGTGATATTGACAGTGCGAGGGTGCAGTTGTTGGAGTTCTATATTTGCAGGGTTTCCACTTAGGTCCATCTTGGCCCTCTTTGTTGGCATCTACTTGGAAATCATGCATCTTTGTTCTACTTAATCTCCGTTGGTCGGACCTTTGATCTTAGGAAGTGGACGTTCGCCCGGAAAAGTTTGATATGTTCAGTTGTATGTTGTCATGTTTACTTCGAATATGTGAATATTGTGTTATTCAGTTCCGCAGATAGATTCATGTAACTAGCTTAGATTTATATTCACAATCGGAGTGAAGAAGGCAGAGCTTTGACTGGCAGAAAAACACAATATGATCTCGGGATTAGTTGCACTCCACAAACATCGTCTTCAAAAAATCGATGATTGCATTTCCCATAGGTTGCTTCATGCGGCATGTATAGGGAACTCAGAAGACTTAATAGTCGACAGGTGCGAAAAGTCAACCACAATGGTTGAATCCGAAGAATGCTGCAATTTGCTGCTTGGAGACCGACACAGTGGTTTCCCCGTTTACGTAAGATGATTCGATTGCTGGACTTCTTACTGTGTACTTGACTCCTCTCCGATCAATTTCACGTCGGACAGGCAAACCTTGCAATCTAGTTGATCTATTATATACTAAGGCATCCAAAGACTTTCGTTGAAAATCTTTAGTTGTAATAAAGTAAGACCAGATTCGGGAAAATGCCAAAGGCTAACTGTCTCCCTACAATTGTCCTGTAAGGCCGAGGACAATAGCTCGCATTGGATCGCGTGTACACGTTCATGGTGTAGGCCTTACGTTGGGTCTGCTGACACATGTGTACGAGGAACGACAAACGACAAGTGAAGTCGGATTAAGGAAGTGGCTGTCCAAGCCCATCTTCCGATTGCATCTACAAATGTCAAACACTTTTATGCTGCCCATGTATCTTTTTATCCTTTACTTACTTTATTGTTGAAATAACGGTGTACATCACATTTTTCAAGACGGACACCGCGGCCAGCAGAGGGCTGCCAAGTGGGGAAGTTGACCGGCGGCGGGCGGATTCGAACCCGCGACCTTCACGTCCAAATGCCTATCCAATTGGCTACCACCGGGATATATAATATTCTCATTTCGCAGCATCTATCTTCTTCTTCTTTTGATTAAATAGGACATAACATTTTAAGCAGGCCCAGTTACTGAAACAATGTGAATCATAGGAGAACAAAGTAGGGAATGCATGATCAGTAGCAAAAGCTTCTCTCATCTCTCTGATATTGTTTGACCCTCGTTGCAATTAGATGCTTTCGGTCATGCTGATCTGGCTGATGACAGGCGCAGCTGTTCCAACATAGGAAATAATTTGGGAAAAACACACAAGTCTGATCTGAACACGTTATTATCTCGCATTCTGGTTGACATGGCACTTGGTGATGCATACAACCTTAGCCTATCCTGCTGTGAGTTCCCTTCGCCAATAAGCCGTTCACCTAGGTACGAAAATTTCTGGGTGTTTTGAACCACACTATCATTCGTTTTATACAGCTTTTGATGCGTACTACTTGTGAAACTGTGCTCCACGCGGGACTCACGCAATCGCTTTGTGACAATTCACGCCACTGTTTCATACCAGTGGGTTTTGTTTTTTTCTATCTTTCTATCCCGAGTCAGATTTATTACGAGTTTGGATAGACCACCAGTTTGCGCTGCCGACTGTACTACGTGCCGGCAGCCCACTTGTCTTGTCCTTACTAATCGATGCCTCAGAAAACATATGTCAGCCTTGTAAGCTGAGAATGGAATGCTCACAATAGGGAACACGTTATCTGTTCTGCTATGATTTTTACATGTGATTTACCCAAATGTAAACCCTAACGCGTGTTTCCTCTTTTAATTTTCTCATATCACGCAACTACTGAACAACGGATATGCTTCACAAACTCTGTCGATCTAATCTCCGTCTATCTGGGGTGTCTGTCGGTTGGATGTCTTATTTCGATAAACTTGGAAGACAAAAAAACGTGGGCGTTTGAAAATAAAATTTTTCAAATAATCGATACCGAATCTGGACAAACAAAATTGGTGGAATATTCCGTGAATTTGGTCGTTTGCATTGGGAGCAATAAAATTTGGTGTGTAATGCAACTATTTCGTTAGACAAAATCAAGCAAAAAGAACCAATGCACGGATTGAACGGAAAGAAAACAATTCACCGAATGAAATCAAGCAAAATGATCACTCTGACATTCATTGGGACTGTGCATGAAAAACTAATTGCAAAACAAATTTAACTTTGAGATTTCAACCCTTTTTCATAGGCCGTAATGGCGGTTGGAGTTTTGTTCAATTTGATGTAAATCTGAAGACGTAAAGTGTTTATTAACTCCCCTACTTCATGTGCAATTCGCATTGATCATTTTCCCACCAGAGAGTCTGTGTGGTGTACATAAGTTGATCGACAAGCGTGAGTTGGTCTGGTTTGTCATGCCCGGTCTCAGTTAATAAAATATCTGAGTTAAATTCAAATGCTTAAGTTCTGTTAAAAATGGATCGGTGACATCTTTGGTGAGATAAATGAAGATCGAATTCATTGTCCGGGTTCCTTTGCTCTATTCGCAGAATTGTTACAAATCTGAAAGTAGAAATTACAGATGGCATCCAGTTTTCTTAGCCTGAAGGTGAATACTTCCAAGTCTCCTCCGGTTAGAAATTCGGAACAACTGCGACGACATCTTACCGACTGCAGATGTTGCATGACGAGGTCATTTAGTACGGATGGGCCGGACTAGCCCACGAAGTGATCAATCACTGAGGCTGCTCAAGGGAGATCAATATGAATGTCATGTTTCGGTCACCTAAACGAATATTCATTGCACAAACGAGTCGGATAGCTTGCCTTAGGAATCGACTGTTGTTACCACTCAAGAGTTGGTTGGCGAACGTCGTGTCGATGCGTTGGATTTCCGCTTTCACTAGGTTGGAAATGTACCATAAGATTGAGTTACTACGGGAGTTGTAGAAGTGCTCCTTGAATCTCCTTGGAGATTTCAGTATCTGGAAGATGGTAGGGCCATTTGGGTGGAATAGGGTTTTAAGGACATAGCACATATCCAAGACGCCTTTGGCCGCCTCTGTGAAAGGTCTAACATCGTCATTGAGCAGGAGTTCAAAAGATCAACAAGCATAAGCCTACAAAACAATAAGGTTGGTGTGCGATAAATTGGATTTCATGTGTTTCTTTGACGAAATCGAAGGGTGACCGAGAGTATATCTTGGGCCTTAACAGAAACACAGTGAGTACTACTTGAGATGAGAGTACGCGGTTTCAGGAAACAGTAGCAGTTGTTAATAACCCTATCTAAAATGGAGCCACCTCTGTTAGGAGAAACGCAGAGGTCAGTCAAATCGAGCACAGTCAGTGATAGGATTAATGCACGATTGAAATCTACTATACTCATCAAGTTAAACAATCAAGTACCAGAAAAGAAACGAAAAAAACTGGGCATGGCACTGAGTTAAGAAGCAGTCAGTAACATTTAAGAATTACGTATAAACAACTAGCGATTTTCCGGGGCAGAACAGGCTTATGTATGTTACTACACTACTTTTAGTCCTCTTCTCATTTAAAACTCTATCCTGTCAGCTAAGTGTGAAGTTGTCTATCGACAAGTTTGAATCCGCAATATCCGGGTTCAGAAACGATTCTTGTATACACATAACTCAAGTGTGAACGTCAACCGGTGATTGGATTACGAGGGATAGATTCGATATTTTCTGTGAACAAAGAACGGATGTTGCTATTCAACAATCCCTAAACGAACATCTAAGCCGGAGGGTCAGATTCAAGGGGTTCCTGCTAGGCCCCACAAGTGGTTCTTCGAGATGAATTAGAAGACGTTTCAGGTACAACAGTGCGTGATCCCAGTTCAAGATGCGAGACAATAGGATTGTCAAACAGCAATAATTCAGACCGTGTGGGGAGGAAAACAGAGGCCTTAATGGAGCCGAAATTCCCGCGAGAAAACAGTGAAATGATGCAATAATTTCGGTGAAAATTTTGTTACGTGATTTTGAGTTTAAAACCCTCACAATTAAGTTTGATGAATGAATCTCGGCTTTTGTTTTCAACCAGATAGAGTCATTTTTATCGGACTGTGCATAACGGTATGGCATGGTATTTTGTTGTGCAACAGATATTTGTAAATTCGCAGATATTTGATTCACTTGAACTCAGGAGCATATAATTGCTCTCAGAAGAACGGCTAGGAACCCGAAATCCTGAATTGGAAGCAATTTTAAGGTGAAAAATAAAGTGGAAACATCTCAAGTCACGTGGATTAGAATGGATCTCGCTCCTGAATTGATCCTTCTTAACCGGAGCGCTTGCAAAATGTGAAATAATGTAATTGTGCGGAACATTAATACAACGAGGAAGTAGTCCACATTTTGAACCACTGAATAATTGCGGATGACATGAGGATTGGATATCAGGTAAAAGATGACTGAACTCCAAAAGGATTACACCAGAAACTTTTTCCACGGGCTTTTAAATACATATGCCTTAGTTGGTCCATAAATGAGTCAAGAGGGAAATACTTTTTTCTGATCGGACCACAAAACACTACTGAGAAAGAATAAAGTAAGTTAGAGCCACCATAATATAAAATAAGACCAGTGATGGCGATTTGCCAATAGTCAAACTACCCCGGTCTGCGTAACTGAAAATGTGAGAGGCAATTTCTTAACACAATCAAAAACGTGGTGGGATCCCCGTAAATCGGTGTCACCTATAAAACCGAATTACTCGAGAGACTGGGCTCTGGAGAAGCGTACGACGACGATAAGAGAATCCTTGTTGTAATATGAGAAACGAGAAGGTAGTAGTAGTAAATAAATTACTATGCAGATCGAACTGAAAAGGTACGTAAGTCGTTTGTGAAAAACAAGACGTTTAATTCAGTGTAAATAGACTGGCACAATCCAGGATCCTAGAGATACTTGTGAAGGCTCGCAGACAGCGCAGGGGTCTAATGGACAAGGTGGCCCGCAGGATGATGGGGAGGAACGCTACAATTCTTTGAATATCATTGGGGTTGTAAATTAAAGTAGTCGACTGAACATTTCCAAAATTAGTTCGTTCTATTCCATCCAAAAAGTATTCTTTTAATCACGACATCTTGAAACGGAAAAATAAAAACACTCAAGCCCATGTAGAAGGGGAACAAACGTGGAACCCAATCCAAGACAAATGAGCAATAAAATATCATGCTGACGGATAACTTCATATTGCTGTTGAGATTTCGGAAGCAAGATGCTACAATGATCAAATTGCGTCTGGAACATCAACTTTAAATCATGAACGGTCCGAGTGTATCGGAACAGACAAAAATGTCATGGCGCTGATTGACATTACACTTGAAAAGGCAAACTGAAGATGTACAAACGCTGCCAATTACAGCGCCATAATGAGACGGAAACTTTGGCCAAGACACCCATCACAGTGTCCACATCACTAAAAAAATATGAAGACAGTGGTAGACTTGAGGAACCAATCATTACTGAAACGTACTCTGACCTGACGCAGGCACTGAATATTTTCATGCTAGCCGAGTTCATGTTCGAGATCTTCATTAAGCCATAGCCTCGTTGACATGTGACCTGCAAGCGACCTTGATCGCATGGTCCTCCAAGAAACTGAGGATGCTTGAGCTATATTTTTGGATTTCACACTAGATAACTGAAGGGAAACCTGAAGGTCATACATCAGGGTCGTTTTGCGACCAAGGATAGCCCGCCAACCAGCATTCCTGGTTTTCCTAAACCAACTTAACTTTGGTAAACGTCAGCAAAAGCGCAAATGGAGCTGTGAAACGGAACCAGCTTCTTTAAAGCAATGAATCTGCAATGACGTTGAGAGATTATAACAATAAATCAAAGTAACATTAAGGGACAGAGACGAACTGTAATTGCCCAATAAGGGACTGAGCACCAGTGATGAAACTCGTATGTCTTCTGCTCGCAACTGTTTTGCTTTAAGCCTAAATGAATGTTCCATAAAAACTAGACTCGTTCGAGAGAACACGCAGTAATCATGCCACAATACAAACAGATTACGTGACCAGAAAGTTTTATATTAATTAGCGCAATTACACGAACATGGTACGCGTCAATTGACTCTACAGCTCAAATGATACGAGAGTACAAATTGTGTAGCATGGTGGTACTGATCATACTGAGATTCGTTCCTTCCACGTTGTCGTTGGCATATTTCGGGCAAAAAATGTAGAAGGCCATGAAAAATTCATTTTTTTGTGTGTGTCATCAGTCCAGATACATGTGCTGTCTTTTTCCTGGCGAACAGATGTTTGTATCGAAAACGACATCTGGTCCCAATCAGACGCGTTGTCCTAGAATGCCGTAACAAACTCATCTCGGGTCAGTAGTTCTCATGTAGTTAAGAGTCGTATTGTCTTTCACGTCCAAATAGTACGACGCAGACTGCCTGACGAGAGTTTTGAAGTGAATATAAGTCACAAAACCAACAGTACTATCAAATTTATCGAATTCAGACTGACTGGTTTGGTGTCACCTTTGGTTTCATATCCGGATCCGAAATGTGATGTAAGTTGATGTGTGCTGAATTTTCGTCCTTCGTGAATTGTTCCATTCGAGAATGTCTTGTTCACGTTGACTGGCACGGATGCTGACCTGACTAAACCCGTTCAGTATTTATCAACTGTTGCTTGATTGAAGTTCCATTGAAATCTCATTCTGCAACTTGGCCACACTGACTCGATTGTTTCCGTGCATGCTGTCGATTAATCGGGGATGTTAGATAATTGCTGACATGTGGCAACTACATGCAACCCATGTGCGTTACAAAAACTTGTTGCACTTGACGATAAAAGTTCTGCATAACCATAGGCCAGTATGAATACAGCGCTATTTTAGTCCCACACAGTGGTCAAGGTCACCTTAATGGATCGACTTGGCCTAGTTACCGACCAGTTGTCATTTGGTACAACCTTTCATTGTGGTCCAGACCAAATGTGCCGTGTAGATGGAGTTTAGACTGCCAGCGATTTTTCCCTGTAATTATGGGTGAAAAACGATCCGGGCCTGTACAAGCAAACGCATTTTGAACTTTTAATGATGATCATCTCTTTCAAAAAAGACCTTCGCCATGAATCGCGCAAAAGTCACGTCAAAGAATACAACGGCGATTAGCATTGAAACGGCACATTCCACGAAATGAAGGTCATCTGTACACCCTTTTGTTTCTATTTGTAGGCAAGAGGTTATTATTACCAAAAAGGGTTTGACTGAAACTCTTCTTTTAAATTAGGTTCGACGAAATCGAAAGTCACCGTGTTAGCAATTGTTATTGCTTCTGTGTCCCGTTGGATAGTCGAAGACAAAAACAATGTGAGCACTTGCCGTGTCTGCATCAGATATGACAGCCATATTTAGGACATATGGTTCAGTTTAAGCTGTGCGAGGTATGTGCACTGTAGGTCGAATATAAAATAGTGAAAATTAAGGTAACTCACATGCGCTTAAAGACGAGCTGCCTTGGGTTGACGTTTGCAGAAAGTAGGCAAAAAATACAACTTGCATTATCCATGTGCCAGCACATGCTGCTGTTGCGATTTAAGTGAACGAACGTAGGGGGTACTTCGGTCAGTGAATCAGCAAAAAATCTTACTGGTGGCTCGCAGCAATTTCGCTGACCCTGGGTGGGTAAACTGGCAGTGATTGGAACCGAACGACGAGAAATTATGTTTTATTGATGGACTATCGGGATTCACACCCCAGTCGTCTCATTTTCTTGAGACTGCACAAGCAAAGATATTAATTGTCCTCGAGACCTGAAAGAATCGTATTTATTCACCCTGGTTTCATAGCTGTTCTCTCTATTGCTTCTGCGTTCAAGTAATATCACCCGTGTTACCCGCACTATCAACATGCACGTCGGTGGCCAAACAGATAAGGTCGTGGCGTTTGGACGTGAAGATCGCGGGTTCGAATCCCCTTACAGCCGGTCGGCTTCCCCCACTTTGCTGCCCTCTTTTTGCTGCGGCCCCCTTCCTGAAAATTGATGTGAGCTGTTATTTCATCATTAAAGGAATTAAAATATAAAAAGATGTTACTCTTATTTACTGCCCGTTGATTCTAACAATCCTACGCCCGACATGACCATTCAACCCATTCAGCTAACTATCGACCTACTTATCTATCCAAATATCTACATATCTGTTGATGTATATATCCGTCTATATTTTTATTTAACAATCTGTTTATCTATCCATTCGTCTTTCTATCCATTTGACGATTCACTCGCTTCTGCCAATCTACTAAAAATTTATTATTCATCCATCTATCCATCTACCTATTTGACCATCTGTCTATCTATCTACCTATCTATCTATCTATCTATCTATCTATCTATCTATCTATCTCTATCTGACTTTCAGTGATCAGGTGGACTTAGCCCACTAGACCCACTACACTCATTCAATCGGTATGTCTATTGCGATCACATTACTCGCACTAATGTACATGGGCCAACGTTTGGCCTGATTGAGACTCTTTTATCCTCCCCCACCCTTTAAGCCTGGGTACGCAGTTTTCAGATCCTGGTACTGGAAAGTAATCCATCCAACTCCATCGGAGAGGAACTGACACCAATATGAAAGCAAATCCAGCATATTGGCTCTATGATACACTTAGTACTCTCAGTAATGGGTCGACCTTGGCAACTGGAAAACAGTCAGCACCGAATCTGATTTCTAGCCATTATTTTGATCATGCAA
>LUCM01008935.1:9786-27845 GCA_008360955.1 Fasciolopsis buskii | reverse complement strand
TATATATATGCGTACCCCGTACTCTCTTGTCCAAACATTCTTATGCATTCCGAATTGGTATGTTCCATCAGAATGGAATTTATGGCGTCAGGAGTGCGCATGGAACCTCTTCGTCGAAGAGTCCACAGAAGAACGACAACTGTGATTCGGTGATAATTCGTTGTCATATGGGCTGAGCCAACCTTAGGAACGAGGGCAGAATGCCCCGGAATATATATATATATATATTTGAAGCACTGACTTGAAAACATGGTGCCAACACACGAACAAATAAATGAACTTAGGCATAAAGTAAATAAGAGTATGATAGTAATACTAATAAAAGAACACGACAAAGCAAGTGTTTGTGTGCGTGTGTGTCTGTCTTCATCGCAAAATTTTTTTTTCGTCGTTTTAGTGTCTACTTAAAAGCGGCAAATTCTACAGACAGCTTATGCATCAATTGAGTCACTGAATTCGATTCTAAGCCACATATGTCAGCGTGTACAACCAACAACAATCCTTCCCCGTGTCTTGAGGTAATAATCGATCAATTTGAATTCAACTCGCACTTATACCAATTTCCACTATTCTCTCTTGAACTTCTGTCTATATCCATAATCTACGAAGCCTATGGAAGGAAACGGTGAAGATACCTCGAACACAGGTCTTCATTAGGAAACGACTAATTTGTGGTGTCGGACAAAAGCAGAGTGCGCATTGTAATTCCATGCACGAAATTCCAAGCGAATGGTTTTATTGTTCCGGCCACCGAGGAACGTGGACCAACTAGCGGACAGTTACCGTGCGAACCAACCCAACTGAGGTTCAGATGCATTAGATCCGCCTTATCTTTTGCTTCCTTTGTTACTGAAACAACAATGTACACCAATTTTCAGGAAGGGGGCCGCGGTCAGCAGAGGGCTGCCAGGTGGGGAAGTTGACTGGCGGTGGGGGGATTCGAACCCGCGACCCTCATGTCCAAACGCGACGGCCTTAACCGTTTGGCCACAGCCACTACGCGACTTTCGTACGCAACACTGCTCAGCAAGAATGTGTCACGCGCACGTTTCGGCTACGCTGATTTGTCATGAATTTCGAAAAAACGACAACAGTATAATTGGTACCATATGAATTCGAGTGATTCGAATGCGAATTTTCACATTATACATAATTGTAAACAGAGTTCAGTTAATAGATAATTGCGAAGTTACAACATCCATGAACACATGCGGTTGTTTCGATGTGTCATTTCAATGTTTGCAATAGTTTGAGATCAGAATCTGCGTATCACCAATGCAAATGTTCGTTGAGTGGGAAGTTGGGTAAGTGTAAACAAATAGATAACTCAATGTTTGTCGCAGAATTGGTAGGCAGTCTAATTTTCTCTATTGTGTTGGCCATTTTGAGGAGAATTTTAGGATTTTCTGATTGTTGTGTTTGCTTTGTAAATGCTGAATGTCTGACCACCAGTCTAGGCAACGTGAACGCTAAGCTAAACATTCATGAGAGCCAACAACCTAATATATAAACAACCAAAAGCATCCAAAACAATTGTAGAATATTAGTTCACTTTGAAATGGGGAATTCTTTCGTATGGGATGGTATCCTAGGCAGAGCCGCAATCATTAGGAACAATGACCGGTAGTTGCCCGAAGGAGTGGTTAAATATCGTAAGTAAAAGTCCAGAGTCTCGATGTTGAAATGAGTGGTGAAATGGTTCAAGTAGTTGAATGTTTATTTTATCAATAAACACCGATTTAGAGCAAAGGCTGGAAAAACACTGACTTTCCCAGGCATCAGCACATGTCCCAGTATTCGGTCATTTTTCACTCGGCCTACGCAACACTTTCTGACGGAATTCAGAAGCGATATCAAAATATGCCAATGTACAAGTTGACTTTCTGACCTCTAGGTGATTTCAAGTGAGGTATTTGTAAACAGGAATTGATTTGACATAGAAAGTCCTCATCAGTTTTCAACTGCATAATCTCTGAGCCGACTACTCTGGGTGAAGATGCGTCTTCATGTCGGCTAATTATGCAGTCTTGAAAAAATTGTGTCAACCCGAGAAGTTTCCGAAACCGAAAGAGTTCCTGACGAAATTCGAAATTTAATTATCAGTAAAAACAAAACAAGAAACAGAATATTAGTTTTGGTTTTCATTGCAGTGTGTTTGTGTGTCCCCTTATTATGCTGTCACGGTCACCTGAGATTAACCAAATGAGATCACAAACAGCGGCACTTTGTCATCGTACGTGCTCTTTGAACAGTAACGTTATACTTAATTCATGAATGCAGCTGATTGAGACTGTATCACATTTAGTAGTTACGAACGCTGATGTGCGAGAAGAGTAGATCATCTAAGCACATGCAGAACTGGTCTGCAATATCCCAACGGCGACGGACTCGGTTACATTTAGGGGGCCAGAATTCAGTTGAAAGTTGTCTTCAGGCATCCTGATGTGCACTGCGCAAAAATGAGAGGAGAATTCAACACCGGAATCCTATCGTGTTCACCCAAAATTACGTCACACGTACACCCCGGGAATCGGGATGACGATCTCTAACCATCCCGTTACAATATTCCAATGGATTTGCAGTTGACTCATTCTTCTTCGACTCTACAGCCAAAACCAAAGCAGCGCACCGAGGTACACATGAGTTGATTGGCAGAGTTGCCGTTGACTGAAATCTGCCTGGCGAATAAGTCAAAAAACGACATTTAGTGAGCCATCCCCATCCTTGAATTCAGTTACTTCAGCTTCTCCAGTAAAATTCGACAAATGAACCACGGAGAGTGAACCCTAACGCCCTCGCTTGGAACGAGCATGGGTCAAATGGATGATTTCAAGTCCCGCGGAGATACAAATTTATCGAGTTTTGTGACGTGTCCGGCGTCAAGAACAACAGGCTAAGTGCGTCGCGGCAGACGTTTCTTTTATTCTGAATGATAGAACAGATGGCCAAAGAATAGGACAACCGCATTCACAATCTTTCAAATTCCACAGTGGTCGCTGTGTTAACATCACACAATTTGGACTTGAATGCTACGGATACGAATCTCCTCATTGTCTCCCGAATACCGAGTCTTCGTAGAGTGCACATGGTCGGGACCTTAATCTTCGCCTTCTATGCATACTTTTGTGTCAACAGCGAAAACTAAAAGACAGCAGGAAACAGGTTTGTGTAAAACCGATTTTTATGTTTGCCAATTTAACTACTTGCAGGCATTCACCTGAACTGAACAACGTCCTTGTTCAGTTCAGCGAATTGCAGTCAGATCCGTCATTCTTATATTGCAGCCCGAATTAGGAAAATCCAAGGAGACAACTTTTTAACTGGCCGCGATTGGGGTTTTGAAGCTAGCAAAATGAACTGTGAATGAATATGTGTTACATTCCCCGTGGTTCTTTGAAGCCACTAGACTATGGCATCCATAAGGAAAGCGTAATTTGTACAAGGTCAATTAAAATCTGACAGTCGATCTAATGTCATTGAGTAAGCTGATTATTTTCTAAATCGAACTGACAGAATGGTTCTGCGGACTCGCCCGTCATAGGTCTGGAGTAGACTGAGCTGGAAAAGTTTTTATAGATGCGATTTTTGTGATATGATGCAGATAGTTCCGATAACAACAGTGTCCGTAGTATGAAATGGAGCGTAACGGGGAAACAACACCTCAAATCAATCGCAACCGAAAAGTTTGAAGCGTCCAGAAACAAGTAGAGAGACGTGCACGAAATGAGCTAGTACATCACAATCCATAAACAGCGTATGTCACTAGAAATAAGGCCATAGTATTGCACAGACACCGAACAGGGTAGACAAATTTAGCACCGTGTTTGGGGAAGTGAAGTGAAGCTGAGCTCGATCAGGCAGTGCAGTCGAATCTGACAAAATACGGCAGTCAACCTCGAATGGAACGTGCCACTTTGCCTTTCCAGGAAAAACTTTTGGATGACGAGTATAACATCAACAGTGAGTGGTCAAAATGTGGAAATTTGAGGCCGTTTACGTCACAGTTCATAATTATGGGCATTTCAGTTCCTCAAACGGGAACGATACCCATTTTGATTTGAGAGAACGATATCGCTATATGCTATATCCCTGATTTATGTTCCACAAACGGACACTTGTTAGGATGCTAGCTGTTCTGCAGCATAGTGACGATAAAATAGATTGCTTCTCAGATGTTGGGACATGAATTTGTTCCATATTTCCTAAAATGAAGAGAACAGACGAACAATTCTATAAATTGTAGGTGTACCGCGTTCGTCTGCATAACGCTAACCGTGTACTCATGGACTTTATCAACACATTTCTATTCATTTCATTAAAATTTTCATCAACCCTCAGCTCTCTTCTAATTGCAAACCTCCACTGACAGTCGCTGTCCTTGTTTCGTTCTGTACTTGAGTTACCAAATGGGAGAGAATTGGAATTTGTTAATCCTCTCTCCTCGAAAAATGTTTTACTCAAACCGCTACGAGCGTGGCCGAATAACAAGCTCACTTAAGAACCACAGGTTGACTCGTGGGAAGGGTTCCGTTGATCAGGTGAGGCGAACCTACAGAACAATAACACAAGTTCGAAAAACGTGGGATTTCATTTGCAGTTGCCTGTTGCATGCATGTCTGACAACGGGCTTTATCCGTGCAAAAAGTTCGTTTGCTTCCGCGGAAGTTCGGTTCACCTATCTACTTATCATTTTATCTATACATACATATATACATATTCTGGTGGCATTCTGTCCTCTTTCCAAGGGTTGGCTGATCCCAACTGACAAAGAATTGTAAACGAAATACATTTGTGGTTCTTCTGTCGAATATTCACCGAACAGCTTCCACCCACATTCCTGGCACAGCAAGTTATATTCTGGTGACAATCTGTATAAGCATATATATATATATATAATACTTTCCGAAACGTTCTTACAAATCCAAGATCATATATTGTCAAAAACGTGGTAAAGTTTGTTAGCAGTGACGGAGCAAAAAGAGAAGAAAGAAAGAAGAATATTTTTTAGAGGCCTACATCCTTTAGATTGCTCTTCCAAGTGTATCCATATGCTTCTTTCAAAGTTTTTTGAGCGGTGAGCTATTTCAAGGTCGAAGCCATAGCAGCCTGCGAGGCGGACTTAATTTGAGGTCAAGGTCAAATCTGGGGCAGCGTTATTACAAATGCAGTCGAAGAGAGTTATCGCTGAATACGTACTAATGATGTCACCTCAGCTGAAGATGAAAAGTTGAGGTCTCAATGCCAAGTTCAGAGCTCATAAAGCTTTGAAAAATATATTCATAATCTGAGCTAAAATACACCAATATTAAAATCCTTTAATATGTATGCACATATATATATATATATATATAAATCAGTTACATCGAAAGCTTTTGGGTCAAGCGGCATCACAATAAATTGCTTCACACGTTATTTAATGGCCACTTTACCAACTGGATAGTGGACATTGCTGGTGTCACGGAAAATGTGCTGTGCTTTGTCATCTGGCAAACAAGTATGCTGGTTACAAGTTCGCTAAAATTATGGCGCAGAATGTTATTCCATGACCGATTGCCATGAGTCGACATTAGAAGTGTAACTTTCCCGTAAACAGAGCAAGAACTACGAACAAAATCTTTCTACAGTTCCTTATTGTGTGACTGTAATGCAAAACCACAATAACAGTGATGCAGTTCGAGACAATCTGCTAATAGTTCTCTGACCGGAAATGTTGTGCGACTTTTATGGACAGCTGAACACACGTACCACAAAGGCACAGCATAGAAATTCGTGCACAGCACGGCAACATACACGAATGGGAGATCGGCCATAACTGAGAGATCACTGCAGCATTTAGTGAAATGTACAAATCGACACACTCGTGTTATGCCCGGACATGGCCAGGGAACAATAATTGGTAATATGCATTAATAGCGAACTTAGTGCGATTTCCTAGCTATTCAGCATGCAATATCAACGCTCAGTTGACCATCGAGAAACCATGAAAACAATGTATAGCGGTTCCATTTTTGTTACGAATCATCAGTACATATCCAATTGGTTGAAATTGGGACGTAAACATATGACAAACGATTCTGAGTCAAACGCCCTAGCCGTTAAGCTACCGGGCACGTTCTCAATCGTCTGTTCAAATTCAGTAAGTAGGGCGGAGGCTTCGGAAATGAGCTACGAAGCTCGGCTACTTGATACAAGTTAGCATGATGAAACAATGTTTTCATGAGATGATTCGCCATCTGATAACAATGCCCAGCTCACAATTAAGAAACCATGGGGGCACGGTTATTTCTCCCATGTTACGAATCATCAGCAGCGCTTAACCGAGGCTCCCGAACAGAGACGCGGGTGAGGACAAACGATTTTCACCCAAATGCCCAAGTCAACCGGGGAGACTCTCGTTAGTTTGCAACAAATCAACAATACATGATTTGGAGCATCCTCATCTACCGCTGGACTTTGCAAGCTTTACACTTTTGTTCTCCAGGCAACTGGCCTCTAAGTGGTGGAAGGCTTGTCCATCGATGGATATGAAAATGGATTAGTGAATGTTTCTGACCAGAATGAAATAGGTGCACAGTGTTTCCAATGTTTCTTAATGGTGATTCGGGTACCGGTGTTGTCCGATGAATTATCTGAGAGTGATTGCAAGTATAGGGTTGACGAACACCGTTCTTTGTTTCGAAAGTTTATTCCAGAATATTCGGTCAAACCAAATTTGGGACCGGATGCGACGGAGGTCCTCACAGATATTTAGTGTCAGGTCTTGCGAACTCAGACTGTGTTGTGTCCTCTTTGGTAAACACTACTGTTGTACTGGTTCAGACAATCATTCCGTTGAATAGCGCCCCATCTTGCCAGCCTGCATATCCTCACCACGGTCAGTCAGCGGATGGATTCTATGTCATACAGCAGCATTGCCAAGACTGTGTGGTCCATTTCTATGGCTTATTTAGTTGGTTTTCTCAACCAAAAGCTACTCTGCCACTGTTCGCATGTGTGTGTAGTAGCTGGCGTCGGACTTGGCTCGAAGTCGTGTTCGGTATGATCGTTCTTTAATGAGTGTGGCGATAAAATTATTTACTCAGATTATCTAATAATTTGTCTTGCATTACCGCTGATAATCACCCGTTGCTTCACGTACTCGAATTCTTTTATGACAAATTGCTTTTGTTTTGAGTACAGGAGTTGAAACACACCACCGGCTAACCACGGTCGATAAAAAATGAGTGAGTTGTAAGTTACTAGTTGGACGGACAAGTAAACAAAACATTTCTCCTGGACTCGTGATTCACGAAGTGCACTAAAAGTCGAAATGGAATATCTATTCTTATTCCATCCTATTCAAATTTTGGGCGCAAACTACAACCCTAGTCTGTTCACATTCTTCCACAATTTACGTGATTGGAATGATAGACAAACAACTGGATTAACTTCCTTTGCTTCGAACCATTTACAAGTCGAAATGATTGCCTTCAGGTAACATTATCAACGATAACATGCTATCGTCAACTTTCACCGTATCCTTCTCGTCCCCGCGGAAACATCACCGTAGCCGGACTTTGTCCGTTTGTGTTTCACTACCCATCCCCCTCTTCTGATTGTATGGGAATCAATCGGCCGCGAAACTCGCGAGTCGCTTTTGTAAGAGTAAATCTGGTCCTAAGCGGGATTCAATTTCCTCTTTGTCCCAAACCATTCATTTCGGCTTGGATCATGTGACACCGCCGGGAGGTTTAAAACGGCCAGAAAAATTATCGCCTTCTGCATCTTCTTCAGCATGTTTCCTGAAATGAATGGGTGAGACGTTCGTAAGTCAGAAGAAACCGCCGCGTGCGTAATTGGCAGTCACGTGAGCGATGTGTATAAACCGCTTTCTTTTCGTTCCGACACACTTATCCAAAATCGGCGCGCTAACAAGTAGATTAAATCGCATAGAATTGTGTAAAAACAAACGCGAATTTCCAATATAATCCTATTTAGCAACGGTCATTATTGGAAAATCAAATGTTCAGACCTAGCGACTAGCTGACTGTGACAATTTTATATGATTTTTTGACAAATTATGGCTACTTAGAATGAAGATCACAATTCCCTGCTTGATGTTTTATACAGCGGATATAAGTAGTGTAACGCGTTGACTGTAAGTCACCTTCTTGATCCTGACTGTGTAAGTATGGAAACTAGCTGATAGACCATTCTGGGCCTAGACTCACGAGGTTTTTTTCGACTTTTACGTTTCAGATCAGAACCCACACAACTCCTCGGATGGGTCCTGACCGCGTGACTGGTACAGCAGCACACACGGTGGTGTAAAACATTGAAGGATTAGTGCTTCAGTTTTGAGTACAACCTTACTTCTCATTTTGATCTTAGATCGATATCTAGTTCTGTGACAAAGTTTGATGTTCTCGGATAACGTTAGATTGCAAAGCAGTGACGCTGACGTGAACGAATTTTGATTGAAACTCCTAACAACAAAAAACAAGAAGCCAACAACCAACACGAACTGAACTGCATTCTCCGAAATCGTACTCATAACTGGTCATAGATTTATTATTACAGTAATTAATTTGTTGTCATTTGCAAGTATGCTGTACCGAGAATGGCGTTCTGCATTTTTGTAACCGAGACGTTTTCTGTTGGACAATCCTGGGGATCTTTGGACTGGTGCTACCGATGTGGATTCTTCTTTGAGATCAATGACGTCTGAAACAAACTAGGACTCACCAAGATTGGTATCAAAACATCAAAAATCAGATAATGAGTTAGAAACAATCCGACCACTAGATTTACAATGCTACGAAGCGTTGTTAAGATCAAAAATGTAACAGCCTTTAAATGATTTCGTTAGTGTTTTTTTTTGATGGTCTCAATTCGTCACCTCTACGGGCGATGACTTCGGGGAATTGCAGATGTAGTTAATTGGTTCGAAGTACGCGTTTCGTGAATTATTTTCCTAGACTGTTGCAAGTTCTATCCTGTACCAAATCACACTGTTACATTAGGAAGCTGTCAACTGGTCGGTCAGGTTCGCCAAATGTGGAGGCACTGATTCACTTCGCGGCGTTTTTAACTGTGCACACGAAATTGTGAGCTATGCCATTAGAATAAGACTGTCGTGGAGATATTAATGCAAGGCAACCACTAACAAATTACAACCACTCTCTGTGACCAGTGCATGCGGCACCTAATCGTGACTGAAAATCTTCCGAAGTGCAGCAATTGTAAGATGCGAAGTGGGTGTCGTAGTGGAATAGACATCTGGCAATCTAGAACACGAATAGATCACCAACAAGGTACAGTATTTTGTCAAGAGGGATCTACAGTATTCCACACAAACACCCTACCAGGCCTCATAAGCTATAGGCCAGGGAGTCTTTTCTGAGGGTTGAGGGTGAGTTATGTGTGTACATTCGTGGTATTGTTTGGTCATCGGACCACAGGCATGGTAACCGTGCCAGGAGCACCGGGTGAATTGTTCATTTGTTGAGTTCTCATTGCAGATAGCTTTGCCGGTGGAGCGTGACCGCCCTTCGGACTTCGTCCAACCTGCATATATATATATATATATATATATGTATATATACCGTGCTGTGCAAAACCCTCCAGCGTCATTTTAAGCATCCAATTAGTTTCTTTGGCTCGAGTGTCGACATTTTCTTTTGTTTGGAAGAGGTAATTCCCCCATATTTGTTTTAAAATCTTGCGGATAACTTGAAGTTGGCCTGGGTTAAACTCAAAAACTCATAACCTTTGCACATCGAAATTAGCCTCTTGTCATCGTCCGTGGTCGTTACCGGATTGTCACATCCTTCTGTCATAACGGTTATTTGAAGATAGTTTTATAGACAGCGGTGTTTATACGTGTACCTGCACCAGTTATAATAAGCATGATTGCAATTTTACCGACAACGAGACCGGCTAAACTTCAAGTTTGCCTAAACTTTCTTTTGCTTTCTAGCGGGGTTTTTGAACTAATATCGGTCTTGTGGATAAAACCAAAAATTTTGGTATGTCATTTTCTCTACTGCATGATTCGGCATTTTACTGTGATCTCCTGACATTGCTTTGGTTTTACTGGACATTCGCCCCCTATTCATTTGTCATGTCTAGTTTCGTTGTTTATCTAATTCATTGTCAAATTGATACTACTTTAGTATGAGAAGAGATCCAAAACAGTTCACTTATCTAGTGGCTAACTTCGATCTACATTGTCCTGTCAGCCGACGGGACGGCAGCAGTTTTCGGCCCCAGAACCGCATAAAAAATACATCTGACTATCTCATACCAACAAGATTCAGTGTGGAAGTCAAAGTGCCGACGAGAATCTTTTCTACATGTTGCAACGTAATAACAACGGGGCCGTTGCAATCCACGGCTTTCGATTTTGAAATGTTCAAAGATCTCACGGCAATGCCTTGACGATGCAAAGGTTTTGACTCGACTGGAAATTCTAGGTGCTTGGTAATTTCATTTTGCCATATTTGCTCAAAGTGGACTGCTTCGCTGATTTCAACAACGATGTGATCAATTAATTTGAAATTCACTAACTAGGAAAACCGTCAGCTCTATCGACACACACGTCAACCTGCTACTGGATTTCAAAGCTGACACCTAATTGCGCTCGGCTGAAATCCTTAGATCATTGTTGCATAGAATTCTCGTGCAAGACTCCACGAACACTCGGTCCTTCTCCGGTCTGCATCTTGGGCTTGCCTGTGGAAATCACTCAGGTGAAACAGGCGAACTGGACGCAGCCGTCTTCTCACATGGCTTCCCTGTGGATTTTAGTGTTGTTTTCAGCTCAGATTCATGATTTTTATATGGTTTTGAGCGCTGAACTTAGTCTCCTTGTTCAGAATGATTTCTCGTTCGTCTTGTATATCTTTTATTAGTGTAATAGCAGTGAACATTGATTTCAAGTAACAGACGACGATCAAGAAAGGGGTTTCCAGGTAGGGAAAGTGGCAGACGACGAGAAGATTTGAACCCGCGACCTTTATGTTGGAGCTTTTATCTTTTATCTTTTACTTCATTTAGGAAGGGGGCCACGACCAGCAGAGGGCTGCCAAGTGGGGAAATTGACTGGTGGTTAGTGGATTCGAACCCGCGACCTTCATGTCCGAACAACACGACTTTATCCTGTTGGCCACCGCAGACTGATGCTGGCCGCTTAGACATTGCCGGTCATCAATCGCGGTAACATCGTCAGAGCGCATGTTCAGTTGGCTTTATTCTTATAAATTCATGGGTGAATTACCTCCAGGTATAGTTTTGACTTCCCAGTTAACCTCGAGCTGATGACTTGGTTATTCAAGCCTGAATGTTTTAAAGCTTAGTAAATTAATCTTCAATCAGAGAAGTGCACCCGTTGATCAAGACTTAACTGCGGTCACTTTGATTTTGTGGGCACTAGGTAATTTTATTTTGCAAGTACGGCGAGATTAAATTCGGTATTATAAATGCAAGCACGCTCTCATGCCACTAATTCTTGTTCCGGTCTGTTTCTCTTTTAGTTGGGTCAGTCACTCCTCATAAGACTGCACGCGCGCTATCCGGTCCATCGGGGCTAGCGATTATATTATTTGGAAATTTTCAGGCTTGCAGATGTTTCCGTGAATGTCTCGTGAGTACTTTGTCCAAAATTTCGACTTCGCCTAAACTAGAAATGCCCTCCTCGATCCTTGTGAACGGAAATAAGAAAAAGTATGTCATGTGGTTTCGTATTTGTGCAATTTGCGAAATCTACTGCGCCACGGTGATGGATGTAGGCCGAGCACAATCGCACTAGCTACTCTCCCAGTTGACCTTCTTTCGAATTATTTCTTTGCGCTTGTAATAAATTTGTCTTCATTTGCACTACTCACTGGTTTACGGGCCATAGCTATGGCTTAAACTGGCTAATTTCTTGTAGTTTTACAGGATGCGCTCTTCAGTCATTGCCAAACGATTCGTTGGCTAGACAGCTTCGTTGTTCCCCCAACAAATTTTCACTCGGTCGATATCATTACTTTCCATATGAACTTACAGTCGTAAAAACGGAATCAGAAAAAGAAACACTTATAATTGTTTTAGCCTCTAATTTGCCAGTTGGTGAAATGAATTTGGCACCCTTCCTAGGATAAAGAAAAATATTCATGGACGGCATGGTGAAACCGAATTGTTTGATGAACACTTGCGAAAGAAGGCTCATACTGGATTTCGCTCATAATTCATTATGATGCTATGACAACAAGAATAGCAACGGGTGAATCTTCACATTTTTTTGATATAAAAAAAGAGGACATTTGAAATGTGTGAAAACCAGTTGTTAGGAGAAATCGAATAATCACAATTGTTTCAGACACCTAAAAACATTGTAATTCATGGTGAAGAAGTAAAAATAAATCATAAAAATACAATGTAACGGTTTTTCTCCTATCGATCGTAATAAACAAATTCATTACCATGGAAGGAATGTTAACAAAAAAACGTGCACATTAAAATTCCCGGTTTTCTAATGACCGGGCAGCTGTGTAAGTGATGTCCTACTTACTCGCGTCTACTTAAGTCAACAGCAGTTTTTTATAGAAAATGATATCCTACTCCTCATCATCTTGTTGGAATCGGGTTTCTCCTCGCTTGTTTGCTCTCTCTTCCTGTCCGACAACCCTGAGCTAAAACTATCACGAAATGTGTCTGATATTCACAAGTAAATTGGACGAGGTAGCATTGGTGTGTAAAATTTTGCGTTTAAAAATAGCCAACTTTCCGCCCAAATCAGACACAATAAAATCCCGTTCACATCGGGAGTATTTTGTCCGCGATCGATCGACAGTCGCGGTTTCGCTCTGAGCCGTCCACGTGCCTTATTGGTTTTGATTTTGTCTGTGTGGGTGCTAGTTATCAAGGTTACTGAGCTTCGGGCCAATATGGTTTTTCTGTTTCTAATTCCTTTCAGGCGGGTCAAGCAACCCACATCGAATACAGTACCAGTTATATTCTCCCTGCTCGAAATATTTTGGTGGTTCTTTGTTCTGCAAGGGAACCTTTCAGTTGTGTGCCTTGATGTGATTAGTAGTTGTCACGTTTTTTCAGCCTAACCTGTCATATCAGTCCGCCTATGCGGTGGAACGTAAATAAGTTTTTCTTGGGTTCAAAACTAAGACCCCACGGAGAATTTCTCAGTTTGTAACTATCATGAAATTAAAGTAGTAATGGCAAGCAGAAGTATTTTCCTAACAAGTATGAAGCAGCCGTCCAGTGCTTCCATGGTTTCTTAATGGCGATTTGAGAGAAGAAATCACATGGTGAATAATACTAGCACATATCACGTAGCCAAGCTCTGTAGCTCATATCCAAAGCCTTTGACGTACTGAGGCTACCTGCTGAGAAGTCATCTATCAGTAGGAGTCGATTTCTTGCGCTAGCGGCCCGTGGCCGTGCAAATAAATTAGTGACGGATGGGTGCAACATCATCATGTGGTGAATTTGAACAGACGGTTGTGAACGTGCCCGGTAGCGTAATGGCTGTGGCGTTCGACCCAAAATCGTTTGTCTCGGGTTCATGCCCCAATTCCAGCCAACTGGATATGCACTGGTGATGATTCGTAACAAGTATGAAACAGCTATACAATGTTTCCATGGTTTCTTAATGGTGAGTTGATGGTAACGGTAGCAATTATGACGTTAGCAGTAATGTGAGTAGTAACAACAATAGAAGCAGCACTAGTAATAATACGAACAGTATCACTAATGAAAGTGACAGTAGTTACCGTTAATATGAAAAGATAAGAAAGCAGATTATGTTTGCACAGTACAAACCACGATTGTAAAGATGTTCCGTTAGGAAATTGGATATTCCTCCTGTGGTTTCACAGTGAAAGCACTATAATTTCTACTTTTATGGATGACCGTGAGCTCCTTTGGTTGTTTGGAATGCTTGGAAATTGTCCAGAATAGAAAGCAACGTTTGCATACAATAGAAATCGATTCAAATCGGCCCATATTATGAGCGTAGATTGAATGTTTTTTACGCAAAAGACAATACTAGATGCTTTGGTGAATTTCAGAAACAACACGTTCCTATCACCGTCCAAATACTTGCCACGTGGTGATCATGAATTTCCACGAATACAAAATCTCACAGCCCAAATCGGCACGAATAAGATAGCTGCATGGATGCAACTCACGGTTCTCATCCCTTAGCCACGGTCAGTCTGTGGCATCGAATTCCCATAAACATAAGAATTTCTAATCAAAACAACGAACAAGTGTATGAAAATAACTGGAATGCACGAATCTCTCACACAAAATGAGGCTTTCGAATCAATTTGCACTTGTGTTCTGTTGAAGTGTCCCGTAAGCAGTTCACGTAGTTTGAAGTCAATCCTCGAGAACTTGAGTACTCTCAGACGTTATCAATTACCCGTTGTTATTTTCATTTCAACAGGACTGCAACAAGAAATCTAGATGGAACGTGAATTCAAAGTCGATTAGGTATAAAAATCAACTCCGTGCACGAAATTTTACTGCCAACCTCGTGTTCACTGGTCTAGTTAAGTGAAAAGCCGAATGTTGTTGAATGCACGACGATTTGCTGAAAAGAATGTTTTATCTACCCAAACTTGAGGACAA
Organism: Fasciolopsis buskii; assembly: GCA_008360955.1. Classification (NCBI taxonomy): domain Eukaryota; kingdom Metazoa; phylum Platyhelminthes; class Trematoda; order Plagiorchiida; family Fasciolidae; genus Fasciolopsis; species Fasciolopsis buskii. The sequence continues at coordinate 13,232 of LUCM01008935.1, read as the reverse complement.
GAAATTGTAATATTATCTTTTATGGAAGACAAGTTTGTCATTGTTTTATCTTCTCACGTGGATTTTCCAGTGTTTTTCCGGACCGCCGAATGTGGTTCCTTTTCTGCATTTACACTCCCAAATCATTGTTTCACTTATGATACCGTACGGATTAGCACGGAACTTTAAAAATTTTGAAACTCCTTCCAACCTTTGCCTTGCACTCATTTTGTGAAGAATCTACGTTCTAAGTTGTCATTGAATTCAATATCCCAGCATGTAATCAAAAGGATTCCCCGCCTGCATCTAAATAACCTAGAAATCAATACACGGCCCACCTCAAACGCAGATCTTCAGTTTATTCTGAGGTACTTCGATCTGTGCATCAGAGGTTATAACGCATCCAGAAACCGTTTTACTCGGCCTCGTGGGTATATATTAGCTGTGTATCTAAACCGGGGTGGCCGAAACACTCAACTCACAGAAATGAATGAAATTGGTTTGAATACCATCCGGACTGCCTCCCTTTTCATACGGCGCATCATGATTCATTCAACAAGATTTGGGAGTGCACAGATCGCTGCTCGAATAGCAATCAATTCCCAGGATGATTCGTAACGACATGAAACGTAATTAAAAAAGCCAAATAAGAACAGCTTTTAAGGCATGATCATTTGACGGTTCATCCAGCACGATGTATGGTTTCTGACCAAAAAATAATCCTTCATGTGGTCTTCATAATGAACTCACTGTTGATTTGTGTTTCAGTCTACTCTCCTCAACTGACACGCTCAGGGCTCAAATGCAACAATTTCCACTTGTTAACATGTCATAGGGAGAGATTGGAACGACGGGTCAGCGCAATTACAAACAAACATGTGGTTTGCGAATATCATCACCGAACGACGTAAGGAGTGTATCAAAAAATGGATGCCCCACATGCTGGTTTATATTGTGAATAATATGATGTTGATAACACAGCGTTGTTGGTAGATGCAACGTACCAACGTTTCGACTACCGTGGGTAGTCTTTCCCAAGGCAAGTTTTACAATCAAACGCGCATTCAGAACCTACACTGAGCGCGATTCATCCATCGTTATGCATGCCATAACAAAGACAAGCAATATAGGTTATGAAAACACTAAAGTACTCCATATTGGATTCAGAACCTACCGGGGCTCTGGCGATAAGCCCCCACCCTACATGCATCAATCGGAACGACGGAGCAGAGACTTCGGAGATATGGACAGCTCTAGCTGGATTGAGAAACAAACATTCCAAAGGTCACCATGCTAGTTGGCCGGAACACCATCGCGGCACATGACGTGAAGGGCAACTAACCTCCCACCCCTCACACAATTCAGTGTACACATACAGACAATTTAACATCCGTAGTCGAAATGTTAGCTAATTGCATCTACCAAAAACGCTGTTATTAGCATTTCATTACTCAGTAGAAAAGCCTCCTAGACCAAAAATCAAACAAAAAGGTTTTTTTTATCTCTTCAGTTACGCGCGCGTCTGACTGCTTGGCATTCATTGTTTCCCCCAAGTGCTGATAAAACTTAATCGATTCCTTTTGTACAGCCGACGGCCGAGTACCAATCAGCTCTCATTTTAGTTGTTACCTCATAGCACCTAGCTGAAACGGAAAAAAATGAACGAGAGGCCTTGAAAGACTAATTGGAAAGTAACAATTTAAAAAAAGTATCCAAAAGCGAAAGCATTTTGGAATCTGGAACGCCGGGGTTTGCGACACTGAGCCCAATCTCTTAATGTCTCCAGCCACTTTGAATGATCTCGTGGATCCCAACCCAGAAGCCTAACCTGTCAGTTTACTAGGTGCAGATTTTGTAGATTTTTCCCACCTTATCTATTGATCACCTTGACATATTTCCTAACCGTTACCGGCTAAACGGGACAGCCGTTCTGCAGACACTTGCAAAACTTGACCTAATCACGTTAACTTATTCGGATTTATTGCTTGATCTGCAAACTATAACAGTGGACCTAACATTTGAGTCACTGACGAAATTCTCCAACCAAATTATACCAATACTGGGTCTTTACAAATTTTCCGCCATCAGGGGGCATGTTTCCTTGCTGTACAGTAGAAACCGTCTCACTGCGTTTGTGGATACCCGACCTTTGTTCGATAAGCGGATGTCACGAGGACGCTACAGATAACTCACACCGGTGAACGTTAGTCGGATCTTCTCTGTACGCTAAGATAATTCATCCAATGCATGACCACAAGAAGAGATACAACTGCCCAAGTAATTGTATTCACCTCACTCAATTAGTTCTCCAGAAGAACAAGGTTTGACTTCGAACCTATCCATTCCTTCAACAGTATTCTGCACTTTAAGGGTAGCCCTAGGGCCCGCTTTGCATTATGTTTAGTGTTGGAACTAAATACCGATAATAAAAATGCTCCTCACGACTACAATGTTACAAACTAGGGATCATAGATACCATGGGAGTATTGTCAAATTGGTTAAACTCATCCCGATTGAGAAATGCTCAGAAAGGAAGTATTGAAATATCACCAACGATAGCCGTAGTTGGTGTGATTTGTCAGGTGTCCGGGACTTCCAGTAATGAACTCTGAGTTTGTCCCGCAAAGTCAACAGTGTACTGCTATTTATTCGTTAGTCAGTACTTTTAAAGATTATCAATGATGACGATTTAGAGGCAAATTCAAAGAAGCATTCAACAAAATCATGTGATTCCCTGATTCAGCAATGTGTCCAATTTATGCGCGTTGGAACAACGCAATTCGATCTATATCGCCATCATTTTAACTGTTTTTCTCCGCACTGTGCCACTTCTTCAGTTTTGACTCGAAACTGAAAAATGGTAAACAAAGGATCGATTTCTAGTAATTCTTCCGTATCATCTGTAACTAAGAAAAAACTCACCCGATAAAATAACGTTCCACTTAGTTGCAAAGCGCGACGATTGCTCGGAGGTCATTTTTATACGTATGAGACATATCATTTGCTTCTACACGATTTATTTTGCATTTGCGCACGATAAACACAAATTTGGCCAATCACAGTCAGATTGGTCGATGTTGTTTCTTTATGTCACGATTATTTGGCAACGTCTACGAGTGATTGGCGTACATTTCGTAAAGCGCAATCTAGACAAGTTGAAAAGGCCCGAGACAATTGACATCACATTACCGTTTCTGTGTTAACTAAAGAGCAAATATTTCTTTTTATCTTTTACTTCCTTTTAATAATGAGACAACAATGTGCATCAATTTTCTGAAACGGTGCCGCGGCCAGCAGACGGCAGCCGAATGGGGAATTCGACTGGCGGTGAGAGGATTCGAACCCGCGACCTTTACATCCGAATGCCACGGCCTTATCCGTTTGGCCACTGCCGTTGGGCGGAGTAAGAATCTTATTTGAATCTTTAGGAATGTCCATGGATTATAATTCAAGTAAGAATTGCATGG
>LUCM01008934.1:0-69365 GCA_008360955.1 Fasciolopsis buskii | reverse complement strand
ATTTCAGTATCTGGGTGGAGATACGGCCATGTGAGAAGGACAGTGTTTCTAAGGAGCAGTAGATAGCAAAGATTGCGTTGAAAGTCACTGTGAAAAGTTTGACATTGTTATTAAGCAGGGATTCAAAAGAGAAACAGATTGACTCAGGTGAAGGAGATTTTTGAAGAAGAGGACGATTACTGTGTGAAAAGTTACGGAAGCAAACTCGAATTTGATTCGTTTGTCTGAATGAATGGAAGGCTGACCGTGACTATATTTTGGGCCTTAACAGAAACAGACAATGATCACTACTTGAAAATGGAGCAAGCAGTTTCAGGGAAAAGAAATAAGAGTGGTTGATAATAACTCCATCTAAAATGGAATCGCCTCCGGTGGGAGAAATGCAGAGCTCAGTCAAATCGAACACAGTCAGTGGTAGGGTAGATGCATGATTGAAATTACCTACAATAATATGCAGATTATCCTCAATCAGAGGAACAATAAATACTAGAAAAGAGTCGGAAAATGATGTGGTATTGTGTTGCGAGTTAAAAGTGTCAATGTATAAAATTCGTTGTGATAGTACTTGCATGGCGAGAAAACCTAGGATGACGCTGTGTCACGAGACAGTCAATTCTGTTTAGTGAGTAAGAATAAATAACTTCGGGCTTGTCGGACCAGAAGGAGTTTATGTGTTTCCACACCTGCTCCAGTCTTCTTGTCCGAAACACTGTCCTGATGATGGATTCTGAAGCTATTTATCAACACGAGTGAATCAGCCACATCCGGGTTCAACCACGATTCTTGTATGCAGACGATAAACGCGTGAACATGGATTGGTGCCTGAATTACGATGAACAGATTCGACATATTTTGGTTATAGGGAGCAGACGTTGGTACTCAGCAACACTAGAAAGGACATCTTGGCGGGATTGGTGCAATTAAGATCTGTCTATCTGCCACCACGGGTGCTTTTTTTTAGGTGGACAATTTCTCTGAGGTGCAGCAAAGCGTGATCCAAATCCATGTTGAGAATCAACTAGGTCTTTAAACAACAATAGTTCCGACTGACTGTAACGGCGAATAGAGACCATAATCGAACCAAACATCGGACAAGAATTCAACGGAACAACGGTGACAGAACTGTAGCGCAGTCTGTCACAGGGCGCGCGCGCAGTCAGAAGAAATCCATATGACAACGTGAAAGCATTGCATTGACACTGATTCATGAATTAAAGTAGAATTTTGACCTAACCGAAAAACGTTGTCAGCATGATGGGCACTCAGTGTTTGGTTGTCTATGAGTCACCGAAATTTACCTCAAATACGTTATGTCTATCAGTAATTGCCAAACGGACGCCCTAACAAAAACGTATGCGGTACACACGGAAAATTTGAGCGTTTGACCTAGGTTAATTTGTATCGACTGACTAACAATTTGTGCTCATTGAACAGTACTTTTACGCTGTCGAAAATTTCAACCGATTATGTTCTCGCTACAGCAAGTTGATGTCAGCTTGGGTGATAAGTGTCCTTTATTGAATGCGTTTTGGTCAATGCCACACTGAGGATACCGTCCAAGTATCCGTTTGAATTGTAGGTGTATGGCTGGCTCACAACAATTTTGTGTACAAATCAATCGACAACGTAGTAATATCGAAGAGTGTGCCAGATTATACTGAGCCATCGTTCTCAAAATATACGCCCGGATTTTTCGATCCTGCTAACAAAACTTAACAATGAAGCCTATGCCTACAGCTTCAGGACAGACAGCGAAATAGAATTGCAAATGCACATACAAGATGACTAACTGGACAGATTAGCTGGCGTACCTGGGTTGTGTACGCGTCATACATCAGGCATCCATGCCTATTTTTTGGGTGACCCTCGTAGTTAGGTATAATGAAGACACACGGAAGTTATAAAACTGCCTCCCCCTAGACTAAATGCATTTTTACTTGGTAAAGCGCAGTCGTTAGTCGAACAAAATTGGTGCAAGAGTAATGTGTCACTGAAACCCCAACGGCGGCTCCCGGAACATCATGGATAACCAACAATATAAGCGCAATGTGTGCGTGTAAAATCTCAGCTTTATCCTAACATGTAAAGATTGGGAAAGGTGATAAGTTAAGTGTAATTTGTGGTCTTTGTGCAAATGAAACTTAGTGCTGCTGTAAAGATAGGATAAGGTTCTCAGACAGCCAGTGATACTAAATTATTGATTTACTTGAAGCGTTGATCGTTCTGCTGTGTACACATCTTGAACACATTCATATTGGAGGCTGGATTACCGTTGACGATGATCTTCCACGGTTCTTGAAAAAACACCTGGCAATAGATAAATACTGTGATATACTATTTATTAAAAACTAGAAGTCCGTATCCGCTTCTCTGTCTGATAGATTTTTTCTGCTCCATGTTTTGCAGGCAACAAGAAACTTTGAATTGATTTCTTCTTGACGGTTTTCGCTTTATTCACCGGGAAGCAACAAATCATGATGATTTCTCTTGCACAACGGTGACAATATTCAAATGCTTTGGTTGTGGTGTATTCGATTTCAAATAAACTGTTGATGTTCAACGGGACTTTCTCGGTTTACACTCAGACTGTTCAGCCTTCTCGTGGTTTCTCTTTCGGTGGTCTTGACAGCAGGTTTTCGCTCCAGCGAGTAGAGTTCGTGGGTTGGGTGCGTTTCGAAGCGACAATTCGTTTGCATCAATCCCGAATAATCAACCGTTTGTGTAACTAGATGTAACTCGCAGTAAACAACTGCTGAATAGTATCCGATCACGGTCAGTAAGATATATCGGAGTCTTAGGCCCCAATCATCACAAAACCATCGATTTATTTATTTTTCCCTCATATTTTCTTGACTGAAATGTGACATTATTTAATTAACGCTAAGGTCTATATTATACAATGCAATACAACAAAGCGGACAGGGTGACATACTGCTGGCCACGGTTACATTTCTGAAAGTTGATGCACGCTGTTATTTCATTCAAAAAAGATGTGAAGTATAAAACAAACGTAGCCGGTTTGCTTAGAAACTTCAAATTATATACAGTGCACATTCCGGAAGCGATCTACGAACCTACTCAGATGCAATCCTCGTTTCTGTTTTTGCTTCTTGGTTTATCCGGTTTCAAACGTTAGTGGTCCGTCTGGCATCCTGATCGCTTTCGGGAACCAACTATGAACTGTTAGACGGTAACTCGATTCACGATAATTATTTATTGTTTCGGGTGTTCGGTTCTATGTACTTAGGAGCATAATTTCAACGAACATCCTAATGATTTCGACACAAAAGTGGACTGTCTGGTGGCGAGAAATGGTTTGATCAGAAACTCATTCACTGTTTAGGTTAATCAAACCAAATTATGCAATCACCTCATTCCTGTATGCTTGAACCCTACGAAAATTCAGGCTAACAATAAATATTCCTCACAAAATCGGTATCGACTCACGTAGAGCGTCTCTTTTCTTTATTTGCTTGGACTCGAACTGACCAACTGTTATTCGATCGCTGGTTGTGGGGATCAGTTCAAAACTGTCAACAATTTTGGTCTCCCGGCTGCAGACTCTATACACCTCTAAATCTCTGCTCATTTTTAATTACACGCACTCTTTATTCTCACTAACAACAATGCTTCTAGGGTTACAATAAAATCGGAGATTTCCTCGGAGTTGTCGTCGCAACAAAATGAACACGATCCAAACCAACACGGGAAAATGAATTAAGATTCAGTGCACGCGGACTAAGACACTTGCCAGAATTTCCGAAACTTTTGCTATCTTTTTATCGCTTACTTACTTTAATCATGAAGCAAAATTTGTTTGCTATTTTTAGGAAAGGGGCCGCGGTCATTAAAGGGCTGCCAAGTCGGGAAGTTGACCGGCGTCGGGATGACTCGTACCCGCGTCTCTGTTATCCATATTCCACGATCTCAACCGCTTCACCATCGTTAGGTAGTTTTGATGGCGACTGCTTTGATAGCTTTTCACTTACTCGTTCCTCTGAACTTCAGATAAAACTTTGGTGGACAGATATTTTGGATGCCAGGTAACAAGAAGTCTGAGAAATGACCAAGACCAATGGTGGATAAGTAAATGCGGACTATCTAAAAAGAGTGTCATCATTTACAGTAGCAGCGAAATTTAGGAAGTTTTCCCTGAAAACGGTATATAAGTTAGATGACCAAAGAATGGGACAGCTTACTGGCTAACTCTCAAGAGCGCCATCTACAAAAAAAGAGACTAGTATTTTGGACACCAGCTTAGTCGAGCCTTGGTAACAGCGGCCCTTCTAGTTATGCCTGCATCTGAAATAATGCATGTGGATATCAGTGCTCCATCCCAAATAGAGATTATCAGAGATTTAAACCTCATAAGAAGCAGTGATACCAAACTGAATGGTCTGTTCACGATTCTTTGCTAGGACAATAGCGAGGCATCAACATTGGAGATAACAAATTGTATGAAAAATACGGCTCCATAAATAATAATTATTCACCCGAAGATTGAAGCAATTTTACCCGTCCTCTGGTCCAATTATGACGATAACATCAGATCTGGATATTCTCGTCCTACTGTATCCAACGGACCAAATTCAACAAGGCAACTGTCATAGAAACCAGAGGGCAGGCGAACGAAATTTTAAATGAATTTGAACTCCCGTTTTGTTTTCATATATAACCAGATCTGACCGTTAACAAAACAATGCAATAAAAATGATTCGAAATTTATTCGGATTTGTAGGCGTTCATTTTGTCCCGAGATCAAATCAACTTATTCTGAATAGATAATTTTCCTGACTGCTCATGAAATTTAATCAATATTTTTGTATACCCGTATAAATGTGCGCCTGGGAGCGGTTTTTCTCGATCTAACTTGATCAGTGGGAAAATTTGTTCTGAGCCCATAGGGCGATTTGTGATTTGAACGCAGGTGGCAATAACTTGGAATATTTCATCCCTGATTAGAATCGTAAATGAAAGTTTTTGCTGTATTACGTTGCTGACATGCGTATAGATGATTTTTACTCAATCGTTATCGTTCAATTTAACACTTAGATAACATCGTCGGCCGCGTCCATCTACCAGTAATTTATGCCAGCTTACTTGTCTGCAACCAACATCTATCTAGTGAACGCACGCGCCCAAAAACAAACACTCACAATTTGCGAATAGGGATATTTTGAACGTATCCACAAAAGAACGTTTACCTGTGCGCCAGAGCAGCTCACTTAAACATTCGAGTAGCTTCATTATTCCAAATGCGCATTTTATGAGCAAATTCCAGGTTGGTAGAACAGAGTTGCATTCATATGGTTATTAAGGCAAGCCATTCGCTATATGCGAATTCTGCCGGATGTTTCGCATGTAATAAGTTCTACACTCATCTCCTATTCTGTACGGTGTACCGGTGATCAGATTTACAAGAAACTTCCAAGTGATCCACTTTGGTCAGTCCACCAGGGAATAGATAAAATAATGACTTGTCCCTTGTGATAAAGAATATCGTCAAGCCTAGCAAATAATCAACTCTTCAATCATTCCAAATTCGGATCCCGTGAACTAACAATTAGGCTAAGGTTCACAACTTTATTTCCAAATAATTCACTTTATGTTATCCACCTCTTTCTCTCTGTGAAATGTTATCGAGACATAGTGCTCTTGAGTGATCTATCATAGAGGTTTATTGGCTGACTTTTGAGTCACGGTTTTCCGATCTGTGATCCTGACCTAATTCGAGGGCCATCTGTCCAATAACAATGACTGTCGGTGCTTTGTGCGCGTTTAAATGTTGTAAACAATATGTAACCACATGGGAACAGTGATTTCAGGATTCATTCACACCTATAAATAATGCCAGAAACACTTGCAGGTTTGGTGCAATAACCAGTATCGATGTGTGCACTCGCAACAGTGATAATAAGTTCAGAACAATATATAAAACCGTGCAAATAATAGCCCTATTCTATTGCGCGAGAATATACCAAGAAATAACACGATGGAATGATTAGACGGTTATAAATGCCATTCCTAAGACAGCATAAAACCATTTTTATATCTCCAGCTAACATCTGAGTGCTATTTAATCAACTTGATTCATTTTCATGAACAATGCATCTGAAAAAGTACGACATTAGTCTTCCTTTTGAAAATTTACTGTCAATATATGCACCAATTTTAGTGCGCATGATCAGAGTACAAATTGGGCATACTCAGTGATAATACACTTAGTAAAAAGGTTCCTGTCTGATGAACGGACGATCCCAAGTAAACATCTTTAATGTACATATCCAGCGAGTTGAATTCATCTGGAGAAAGAAATCAAGTTTAGAAACCAAACCGCCGTGATCCATCGATTAGCGTGTTTTTTGTTCTGGTGCGATCTGATCGACTGACGGTACATCAACCCTCCACACCAACAGAAAGAAGGCTAAACTTTTGTTCTCAAACTATATATGAACATATCAAAAACGAAAGTGAGTCGGTCAAGAAAATATTCATTTCTTTTACAGCTTGCCAAGGCCATTTGGAACAGTCGATCAAGGCGTATATGTAAAGAAGGCCCGACTGACCAGGCCATTCAACTTTTCCGAATCCCAACGTGCGCCAGACAGTCGAAAAACACAAGTTTGCTGTCCATCAACGATGATGTACCTACTAATATTGCTGTCTGTTCTATCGGTTCAAGCAGAAGGTAAGTTCATGGGAAAAACGGTTGAATGACGCTTTGCTCCTAATCCTTCTTGCTTAATGCGCGAGAATTCCGCTTCATTTTTTTCTACCGCGAGACACATTCCAGTCCACAATATGACATAATGAATTGAATTCGGATTCCTTTCTTTCATTGACACTATCAACGTTTCGTGTCCACGTAGACTTCATTGTGGAATGCTGGTTCTTTTCTATCCAGTACTTTATCCGACGTATATGTGAGATCGCCCCAGAATATCTAACAGAAGTCAATAAATGAATGAATCGAATAAATGTAGACCATACCAACGGTGGTCACAGATACAAAATTGGACGATACACCTAATGGAGTAGAAAGCCGTTACCGCAATGATGCAAGTTTTATGGCAAGCAGATTATCGAAAACGACGCGCGATCTTTCGGTTAAATGCCACTTCGAATCAATACAACTTTTGCTACGCAATCAGTTTGATATAACGGTTGAATCTGATTTGCTTCTAAATCGGATCTTCGTCATTATCGTACTCTGTTCAAAAGCAACCCCTTTACATGGGATCAAACAGAGTAGCCTGACAGCGAATCACAAGGTGTGCTGAAGAATAGATCCGTTAACTGAAATGCTGGCAAACTGAATTGACGCATCGAAGGATCTAGTGCTCACGACGTAAGCTTGATATCTTGACATGATAGTGCAATGATCTATCGAAGCAATGGAAATTAAAATCGAAATTGCAAACTTTTTGGCTTATGAGCTAAAATTGCTTTCATACTTGATTTGGTAGACGCCACAGCAAGGTGACCATCAATTTATGACGTGGAGTTCATCGACTGCCAATGTTTGTCAGTTTTGTGTTCTCAGAAATGCTTGCTTTGAATTGCCATGAGTAGATATAATTTTGTCCTCTCGAGCGGGATCGTAAAGCGTCGTGTTGATTTACATACAAGTGGGAGCTAAAATCCAATATCGACCAGATTCCTGGTTAGTCTACATGTACGGCAATCGCATTGCTTAGCGCTAACTGTCGACATGTTTTGCTACTTCACACAATCCGTTCATTATGCTGTCACATACTGGATTGGAAATTCTTCGCGTGATGTCAGTTGCATGAGTTCCGTAAATCTCGTATTTACGTGTGGGCAGCATGCTTGAATGGCCACTAGCCAAATCAGCCCCAAACATTTGTGACTTGTACCTAATTATCATGCGTGAAGCAGATTAAATGAGCCCATCTGTCCCAGTCCGCATGCAAAAGTTGATTTGTTCGGAAATACTGGAATTAAATTAAAAGGGCAGGTACCATTTTCCCCTTTCAGTTTGTCGTGCACTGCCAACGTTTGTTCAAAACGACGCCAGACCAAACTTAACTGCTCAATTCCAATAAGCTTGAACAAAAGCTTGAGGGCGTAGCGGCATTACACAAGCACAAATGTTCCATAGTCAACTTGAAGATCAAAACTTTGATGGTGACATTCTACCAAGGGAGAAACTCGAGATTTTGCCCGATCAAATATCACGTTGACGAAACGACGGGGTGTTTGTTCGGTCTAAAAAACATTAACTGATTAAGACAGCAATGATGAAACAAACAAACTGAAGTTACTGGTAGCTTCTGTAAAACACGCACTTCTGGAACTGAGGGAATCCTCAAAAATTTTTCGCCTGGAAAATGTTTTCAGGAGTTTACTTCCCAGAGTGATGCATAAGTAATGTAGTGCTGTTTGCGAAATTCTACTGGGCGAGTTAAAAGTTTGTTCCAAATTAACCGAAAATCTTAGACTGATGAAATGTGATGAAAAAGCTTGTTGCTGAATTTTATTATGTTCGCACCTAAAGAGTCATACAATATATTGTAGACACGCGGCACAAGGTGGCCGACGGCAGCCAAGCGGGGAGGGTCGTGATGTTTGGATGTGTAGGTCTCGGGTTCGAATCCTCCACTGGGATGCGAGGATGAAAAGGCAAATGCCATGAGGTACAATGTAGGAAATAATCTCAGACGATTCACATCAGTGACAGATCCGGATGAGATTTTGAAGGGCTAGATTTTGACTGTTTCGTCAGCGTTCGAGAACATCGTTATGGACCAAGAAGAACAAGTCAATGTTTAAACATACACATTGGACCTCCGAAACCGGTCTGACGATGATGCATTGAATCACCATGTCCTTATTGGTCAACACATGAAAACCGACATTGTAGGTTCACAAAGTTATTAATTTGGCACTGATTCAAAAACGGTCGCATTTTAACAGAGACTTTTCATCTTTACGCGACCAAGGGATTTTCGAAAATACTTTAGTTGCACATCACGCGCATGCACTACTCTGCCTAGATTTTGAAAAATCCAAACCGAACCATGAGGTTACGTGTACACCAAATCATCTAAGATCGTTATGCGGAATGATGGCCCAACTTTTTTTCAAATCAATCGAATGTTTCGAGCCAAATTTCCAGGTCTCCATCAAAACTCAGTCCCATATGAAATTGTCAGAAGAAGTCAGAACATATGATAGGGTTTCAAAAGCGTTTATTTGAAAATAATATCAATGCATATGATGGCAAGTTCTTTCTTTTTTTAGTGCATATTCATAAGCAAACTACCTTTCGGAATCAAAAGCAAATTTTTACTGTCATTCCATATTGGAAATTTTCTGTTGAACTATTTTGTTTCTATTTAAAAGATTGTTCACTTTAATTGTATCTCATTTTTGTTTGTTTTTTTTTGCTTTATTGCTTGACAGATGGTGATTTCAAAAGTAGGAAGATAGAATGATTTATTTTTATCCTTTTATGCAACAACATGTAAAACAAGAATAAAATGTTCATCTCTGTTTCACTATTTTCATCTGCATCATACTTTACACAAAAACAATAGAACAACATATTGTATCCAGGCCACTGTAGGAAGTCCACAAAGGGACGAATTAAACTACCCCCTCGAACCCATGAAGGAACAAGAGACAGACTAGTTAAACAGAGGATCTGCTTTGCAAGCCAATGAATATTTAGCTACAAAATATGTTTCTTGACCGTCATTTTGACAAGAACTCTCAAGTAACGAAGTTAGTAAAAGGCATCCGAAGAATTTGCTCTGCTCTTCAAATTATTGCCAAAATTCTTGATCAAAGCAAGTCTGTCGGGTTCCCATGCGAACGCGTGTTTTGCCAGGCTGACTATACTGAGATTGGAAGCTTCTACTCACTTGGCGCTTGTCAACGCGTTTGGATGTCGCGACCTCATTTGGAAGACAATTACAAGCTGCGTTTTCCATTCTCACTAAAATTATGGACATTTTTTGACTGGTGAATAAAAATAGAAGTAACAACGGAAGAACAAAGCACATATTAAATGGCAAATATATTTTTGACGAGTCACATACGAAAGGATAAGGGTTGTGATGTTATCGTTACGTCTAGCCCTTGCCTACTGGACAATTTGGGTTGAACTCATCTCTAGCTGACAATAATTTTAAAGTTTGAATAGATGAGTTTGTCGTTTATGTCTCGAGCAATTTATCGTCCGTACATAGGAAATCATCTGGACAGGTGATAACACGTTTGTCATAGATACCCGCATGAGTAAATTTCACATATTTTGACGAGTCTGAGAGTGAGATGACAAACAAGTAATCGTCAGTGATGGGAGGCTAATGATGAACATAGATATTTTTCGTGAATATGACAACCTTTGACAATAGACTGGAAGATATGTTTCTTAATTGAATAATTTGATCTGAACATCAAACGCTTATGTCTGGAGTCTGAGCATACATCCAAAGAAATGGATATCAAAGTATTCTTTGAAAAGCTTTGTGGATCGGTATATGGTTACAACTGGTAACCCAACAAGAGGCTTCGTAACGCAAAAATTGTCCTGTGGATAAAAGTCATCATTACACAATCAAGCAAATTATTTCCGTCAACTTCGTAACTAGTGCTAGAAGCTTGGCGTGCCCGTTACTAGAGTCCAAACTACATGATTATGTACAGGTAACTCAATCCACGGTATGTGCCCAATGATTGGTCAGTTTTATCGACTAGGTGCATTTGTCCGTCTGCACCACTAAAGTCGGACATCGTGATGGGACGAACAAATACAGCTAATTCGAAGAAATGTTACTCTACGAAATAATCTCCCGTTGAGATTATTTAACCGCATGAATTTTACCACTCAAAATCCATCTTCATGAGCGTTTTGTATTGAACTATTTTATGTTTTTGCTTTCTTGTCTAACCGAGATTTCTGGGCACAATTTATAATTAGATCACTCAGCTCAAATTAAGTGAGGCCACAATCGTACACAGGACTAAAAGTGTTTTAATGTACCAAGGTCTCCGTAGTCAAGTTCCTGTGCTTGTGTTCGGAAAATAAATGGATATCTTGCACTCGGCTATCCTGCCTTTCTTTTTTAGATCAGTTCGAAGGTACAAATGTCTGTTAAAGTTTAACTCATTTATCGGAACAAAGCGATTTATCTAACAACTATTAATGCTAAATCAATAATAAAAAATGTTGGCATGGGAACTTTCTTATGAGCAGAGAGTGCTGACTAATGTCAAACAGATGATGGTGACGATGATGACGACAGGCTCGATTTTCGTTTCTAACAAAAACGAACTGCTGATGATCAATATTTTCTTAGTGATTCGTGTTTAATGCCAAAATTCGGATTCGTCATTTGTTATGTATAATAATTTAATAAAATATTGTGATAAACAAGAAGCGCTTTTATTCACCGTCCGCAATTCCAGGTCTTCTGTTTGATTTGAAATGAAGCCACACTGAAGCCCAAAAACCATGTGAATTTTACCAAGACAGTAGTATTGACAAGTACATGCGAGAATATTTGTGCGTGGTTATCCTACTGTTAACAAACAAGCAAGCCACTTTATTTTGTCTCGTTTGCATGCCTCTCTAATGCTTGCTTCGTTATTAATACTACGGTTCGCAGTTTTTAAAAGAGGTAAGCTAACAACGGACTATTCTTGTCGAGATAGTGTAGCACACATTTGTTTGATTTCGTCGTTTATATGCATTGTGAAACAGAACGAGAAGCTGGTCCCCAATCGTGAAGGATGTGCACCGGGTTAGTTCACTGACGTTTTCCGTTGGTATCCCTGTGCACAAACGGAGCCGGTGCTTAAGAGAAGATTCATTTTCAACAAGCAAAGTCGTTCGTAAATATACCATTTCTATCGGAATTCAGCCTCCTCCGACAGATCCTTTTGGCTTCAAACAATTTAAAAATTAACAACAATTTTGAAAACTAGACAAGACAGTTTGGCCATTTCATTATTGGTTGCACTCCTTTTTAGTGTGATCAATGCACAGGTTTATTCCACACCGCTCAAAGTACGATGTGGATTTGAAGTCATTTGTGATACCTCAAGACCGCGTTTTTTCTCGGCACCTTTTGGGCGTTGTGCGTTCGCGGATCACCTCGAAGATTTTGTTTCACGCACTCGTCGTCACTTAAGACTGAAGCTAAGCGCAGATTGAACCGTTATGTGATACTGGAAAGACACATACCTAATTGTGTCACAATCACAAGTGGTTATAGTTTATAATGTTGATCGTTTGGAGTACTTGCGCGTAGGAGGCTAGAACAGTGAATGAGATAAACAACGTAGCCTAGCTCTCATTACAGTTATTTATTTGCATGTGTGTAGTAGACCGTGCAGCCAACTTGCAACACACGAGCGTGTTCACCCTAGCAACTGTAGTTCGCTGTGCATGTAGAGTACGAAGCTATCTCACGTGGCAACAAAAGGCCTAGTTAGATCACATTTTCCGAGGAATGTTTATTTGTATTCAAAACGAAATCTGATAGACCAATTAGTGACGTAATTAACCGGTCTCTCTTGGCAACCGGTTTGTTCACATGCTTAGTAGAAATGTACAAATACAAAAACCAGTATGGAAAATATAAGCTGGGGAAATATGGTGTCATTTTCTCCCATCGGGTAGCCATCTGGACCTAAACGAATCTCCCAACTGCAGCTTGGAATTTGATACCAAACAGTGTGCTTGAAAACAAAAGCACAGGTTGACCCACGTAATTGGTAGAATTATTCACTTTGTTGGGACTAAAAAGTGAAGTGATTGAAAACTGATAGTCAGCACAATAGTCGAATTGCCCATAAATAATAAACTCATGTATGCGTTGGACGACCAGACGGTGTTTCTTATGTATGCTCGTAGATCTATATATACATATATGCATATATATATATATATACATATAGGAATTGACCACTGCGCTCATGTTTTTATGCTATCAGGTGTATTAGAGCTGCACTTTACAATCTGTTTAGAACGTGGGAAGCAAATCAGAGAAGGGAACTGTAAACTACATTCTTTAACCATCAAACTCATATCGCCGTACGCCGCGTACGTATTTATTGATTATCGTCGTTTTTGCACATTTCACGGTAATTCTGGATGATAATTAACTCCCTTGGATGCCGGCTGGCGAGCCCAAAAAACAACCAGACATGCACAGTATCTATTACCCAAGGTCTACAGTAGAAAAATGCCGGTTGTGAATCACGGCATTTTACGCAGCTGCAAAGATCAGAAACGAATATCGAGACTTTGTCCCCGTTATGTTTCTAGGAATGTGAAAACTTTCAGCATGATCATAATCACTCACTTAAAGTGTCTGAACAAATCGCGAATCTCACCCGTATAATAAACAGTCCTAAGCATAAGCACTGCCACGGGCGTGGTGATACAACGTGCCGATAGAAGTTACCAACAAAAACAGCGTCCATTTGAATAACCAAAAGTCCCAGTGGCTCAAGTCATGTTTAAATTTCTCCCCGTTGCAAATCCCATCGTAGCAAAATCCTACGTACTGATCTGTAATCTCACCCCTGCTTACCGAGAATTTAGTTCTCAACCGCTTGCCGTTCTGCTGATACACAAGCATATAAGGCCTGAAAGATCCAGCGGCAGAAGTGGTCAAGTTTCTCACTTCCACCGAAATCCATTCTACATCTGCGTGGCATGAAATCATTGTGGCTACTGCTCACACTTTCTGCAGCATCATCAAATGTCGAATGATCACTCTGTCGAGCAATCAGCGCTTTGGACTGGTGCAGTCGAGGTTGTCCATGAAGTAGGGTCATTTGGGGGCATTTTTAACTGAGTTCGCTGTGAACAGCCACCCCGACCATAAACGGTATTTGAATCCATCATGTTATACGGGTTAACATCATCGTCGTTACTTGAAACAATAATTTCCCCAAGAAGGCATTTCGGATGGTTTGATTTTGAGAACGACAGACTTATTCTAGTAACCACGTCAATCGACAATATCACGATGACCGCGCAATTTCCTCTGGTTGCTTTGTTCTTTTAGCAATGATTACAAGCAAGGTCTAACTAATGGATGCCCAAGATGGTACTAAGAGCAAGTTTTCTGTAAACGGGCTTCAGCTAATCAGCTCAAACCATTTATACCGTTCCCTTGTGCGTTCTAGATGGTTGTCCTGAATCTTTTCATGTACCATCGCCTATGATTTCCAAGAGAGCATTAAGAACCGTTGTAGAAGAAATGTCAAAAGTTAATGGAAAACATTGTCATAAAAACTGAGCAGTTAAATTTATCGATGCAGTTCTCTCAGGTGTGTTCGAACTCAATACTTCAACTTTCGTATTCGGAAGGTGGCTAATGTAAACATACACTTCTGTTGGTAGCGTAGCATTTGATTAGTGGGAGTTCGATTTCATTGGGAATCAATAACGGTTTTGATTTTAATTTCTCTCCAGCTTGAAACCATATAAATGAATGAATGAATGATAAGTTTACTTACTAGGGAAGCAGATGTTTAGAAATGTTTACCTAGAATAAAGTGCATGAGTTGGAATGTATCACAAAACTTCGTCATCCGGTCCTGATTATAAACTTTAATGGGTGGACGCTGCTCTAGCCAGTGGCTAACGTGCACGGATGTAATCACCATGGAGAAATTTTTCAGGTCGTTGATAAACACATCAAGAATTTTGGCTAGCCCAGTTATTTCGTGTTTTCGTCGTGTCCTGATAAATTCACCAATTTGGCAACCTTCTCATTCCCCTGCTATCATCCGGGGAAAATTGCCGTTTTCTAATCCCTAACGTTTTTCGTTCCATCCCGTATGTACTGTATTTCGAAAGTTACTTTAGCCGATGAGTGGGAGATAAGTTGAACGGTGATAAATCACTTACGACTAAAGACTACTCTACCAGGCATTGAGTCATACAAATAAGAAATATGTGCACTGCACTATATGTGTTTAGGACATTCGCGAACAAATTGATGGGTTTAATACACTTCCCTTTGCAGAAATCGAAAGCGTTGAGGAACATAGTAAGAAAATAACCAAATATTTGTCATTCGCTTTCAAATTAATAACAATATTAGCGGCACTAGTTGTTTTGTTTTTTTTTCGTTTCTTAGGGAATAGACAACCGTTCTCCCAACTGCCTAGTGACTAAGCTGATTGAATTGATTTCATGGCCTCCCAAAAGCAAAATTTTCCGTTAGGACATCAGAACTGTGCGATTTACGGAGACACAAGTTCAAGTGTGCTTACGGAGAACTGATCCTATTTCTACCCATATCATCTCAAATGTTCACCCTCGTCTTTATTACGATTTTAACGTATCCAAAACGGACGGATGACTTGTTGTCCAATATATTTCATTTTACGAAGGTGAGTAGATTTTATGGATTGTTAAGGCTTAGTTCATAACCAAATGTCACGGCAAGACTAGTGAATTATTTTGACTTCGTTAAATAAAGTTTTAACTATTGAAATTTTTGGTACTTCCGGTTTGTTTTTAGTCTTTACCTATATAGATAACCGTGAGTGACTATTCTTTAAACCGTTAAGCAAGATTGGTTGTTCATGATAAGTAGCACTGCTCGTGTTCATGTGTTCAGTTCTCAGTAAGTCAAAATACGGCTGAATGATTGCCAAAACCAATGCAAAAGCGTCAAATATAAAGCCTTTTACGTGACAGTTAGACTAGTGGAGACTACTGCAGTCGACAGTCTTATGGTTGACAAATACTCAAAGGTAAAAATGTTCCGTTCATGGGTCTGCATGACCCAGGACTTTATAAATTTCCTTCGTTCACCAAGTACATGCGTGCGCTTATCCACGCAGATATCTGTGCGCGAGTTGAATTCATGAAACTTGATTATACACCTTTCTACTATTAGTAACATTAGCTTCCAATGACGCTTGATGATTGTGTGTTTTATCAATTGGGATCCGCCTACAAAAGTACGTTGGCAAGTTCAAATAAACTTAGATATGATGCAGGTAATTTCATAAAATAATTCGCGTTGTGATACCATCGATCAACTCACCAAAAAGAAACCATGGAAGCACTGTACAGCTATTTCATCCTTGTTAGGAATCATGAGCAGTGCATATCCACCGCGCCCGAACCGGGACTCGAACCCGGGACGAACGATTCTGAGTCGAACGCCCTAGCCATTACCCTGCCGGGTAGGCTCCGAACGATTTGTCGAACTTCACCACATGATGTTGCATTTCATGAAAACATTCAATCTCCTACTACTAAAATGTGCCAAGTAATCAAGCTCTGCAGGCCATATCCGAAGCCTTGGTTGTACTTAAGCTACCTGCAGAGAAGTCATCTATCAGTAGGGGTCGATCGCTGTGAGGTAACGGACAGTAACCGTGCAAATCAGTGACGGATAGGTGCAACGTGCTCATGTGTTGAAGTTCAACAAACCGTTTAGAGCCTGCCCGGTAGCGTAATGGATAAGGTGTTCGACTCAGAATCGTTCGTCCTTGTTCGGGTTCGCGTCCCAGTTCGGGCGCGGTGGGTATGCACTGCTCATGATTCCTAACAACGATGAAACAGCTGTACAGTGCTTCCATGGTTTCTTTATGGTGAGTTGCGCGATAATATCACATGGTGAATTATTTCATGAAAACACAGAGTTTAATTAGAGAAAAAATACTTTTAACTTAGAGCATAAACAAAAGCGGAAGCAAAATGAATTGTCGTCTGTTAAACCCAAAGCAGTAAAAGTGAATGGATATTTCGCAAAACTAGGATATTAACGCAATTTCCCATATGATTCATCATTTAGTATAATCATCCGACTTGTCACTGAAAGCCATGCAAGTAGTGTTCACGGCGAACGGGGACTTTATGTCATGTAGTATTGATGTTTGATGACCGTTGAGCCTCATGCAGGCTCACATTCGTTCGTCCCTTGTTCGTGTCCCAATTTCAATGCGACGGATAAACACGCTTGGTGATTGCTAGCAAACATGAATCAGCTGTGCCGTGCTGCCATTATATTCAAGGACAACCGGCATATTGATGTCATAAAACAACGGCCCAAATAAAATTCGAGTAACTGCGCATGTTTGGCAAACGGTGCTTAGCACGGATCCATTTAATGGGTGTGCAAACAAATATTAATTTCATTGCAAAACATGAAGTCACAATTAGCAAAAATCT
Organism: Fasciolopsis buskii; assembly: GCA_008360955.1. NCBI lineage: Eukaryota > Metazoa > Platyhelminthes > Trematoda > Plagiorchiida > Fasciolidae > Fasciolopsis > Fasciolopsis buskii. The sequence goes on along the minus strand of LUCM01008934.1, from coordinate 52,186 downwards.
AGAATACCGACACTAAAGGATCGTAGCTTGAAAGTAGCAAGTTGTATTCCATTCACGGCTAGCCAGGTTCCACAAACGGCGGCCTCTATAGGCAAAGAATTCCAACAGAAAAATAGTTTGTTTTTTGGTTTCACCTATTAGAGGAACTGTAAGATAGCTGCAACTGCGATAATGCGGTTTGCGAGATGCGCAACCCTCACTAATCAGGCTAATCACAGCGACTTCGATGACGTGATTAAATTTCCGTGTCTCTATGTATGTTTGGTAACGGTCCTGTTTTTTCTATTGGTAAATGGATTATCCGAGTTGTACTACCCTGGACACCTGATCTTGTATTACGTAAAGGTACGTTTTGTGTACCATCAGACTGAAATGGCAAATTGTGAGACAAAAGCTTGTGAACATGGCGTTCGCGTGTTAAAGACAATTATGATTCATTCAACAATCGTGAGTTTTCCCATTCGAATGCGTTCCGTATCTTTGTGGTGATCGCTTTTAATGGGCTTCTTAAAATGTCTCTAGACGTTATCTATCATCTGCTTTACCTAATCAAAGATGATAGATGTTCTCTTATGCAAAACCTTTCGTTCAATTATTTGGTCATCGGACGCAACAGTACCGCCTTTAATTGAATGATACACGAAGTCATACCGTTGGGTATCATCAGCTTGGTACGATTTCTAGTATTTGTTATCTAACATTCTTTATCACGGAACAGGCTTTGATAAAACTGAATGCGAAAATAGTTCCCTAGTCACACCTTTTATTTCACAACAGCCGACATCGAAAATGAGGATTAATAAAGAGTTCATTGGTTTTCCGATCGCGGTCTCAAGTGCCCAATTTCCTCTGCCAGTTTAATCGATCTGGATGGATTTTTCGCAACATCAATCAATTTGGAGTCTTAGACGAATAGATATATATGTATTTCATGTCACCACTGTTTTCAAAAAAGCAACAGATCGACAATTCATGTCATGATCTGATTACGTCTTGCTCTTTCGCAATCACCGCGAAATACAAGCGGCACCTTTTAAAGTCAACGGCGCTGTTTATTTCTACCGCGACTATAAATTGCAATGTTTGTAAACGGCACTGAACCCAGGCAATCTCGATCACGCAGCGAAATTTGGTCTAATTGCATTAACGGTAGAAGTTCAAATGTGCTATGGTTTACCTCACTTGTTTGGTCTCCGCAATCTCAAAGAAGCCATCAGTCACAGAGAGCTCCAGAATGTTGCTCTCCTACTCTCAGCGTTAAACTTCGGCTAAAGTTGTTTCAGTCGGATAGTGACTGCATATTCACTATACATCTTGATAAACTTACCCTCAGAATTTCAACCGGAATGTTGCGTTGGTCTTATTCCGGTTAGAGATCTGAGCACTAAGTTACTCCGTGGAAAGAGCCATTTATTTGTAATCTTTGATAGCACATCAAATAAGTTCCACTTTAACTGACACAGTTTGCACAACTTGTGAAGTAAATTTCATTGACGCTGCCTAAGTAAACCTGTGTTAGTAGGCGATATCACCAGTGACCGCAGATCACATCACCCAGACACACGTAAACCAATGATATCCAAGGTTTACTGATCGACCAGTGTACTCCATGTCTGACATAAAACCTGGGAAAACCGATCAAATAGGCACTCAGGAAGTACCAGGTCCGAGTTTCTTTCAGCGTATGGGTCATCGTTAGTGCTACCCACCGCCGGAACTAGAATAAGGAACCGAACTTTTCATGTGAAAAGCATATACATTACAATGGTCTTGCCCTGCTTCAATCAGAGCTGAGCAGAATTGCTTAGTTTGGATTATTCAAACGTCCTATTCAATGACTAGAGATAACGCGAAGTTCCCAGTGTCTCACATCGAAGCTGTCGTCCACCGTCCGTCAGGCACAGTAGAATCAGTTAGACCATCGTGTTTACCACGAAATCCGTTATAGTGATTCATACTGTCCTGGGTTTTATGAATCGTGAACCGAAATAGTCTGTTTCACAGTGTATATAGATATATATATATATAGCAAACAGCAGGTACTGTAAAAGGTATTTTTTTTGCTTAAAACGCTAAGCTGTTAAGAGCCAACGGGATTTTAGGTTCAGTGATTCCTACCCACGGATCCTGGAGATTTGCCGTTCGTTATGCAACTGGTTTACGTCAAGCGTTTGCGAGAACTAGATTCAAAAAAAAGAGAGAATGCTCAGAAATGAAAACTTCGGGGCCCAAAAGTACACGACTTACATTTCAACCTTAGACAAAGTACAAATTCCAATTAGACCTTCGAAATCAAAATATTACTTAAGGCAAAACACCTTTTTACTTCAACTGAACTCGAATTCTTAGATGAATCGAATAAGGATGATACTATGCCCCAGAGAGTACAAGCATAAAGCTGTCTGACACTTTACCGAGTAAATCAATCAAATACCATGGAAAGGATGAATTTATTTTATCTAGGTCATTGCTCCAGTCAAATGAACCAAGAGATTTGTCCGGTATTAGTTTCTTTATGAAAGAAGCTCTCTAGGTAGGACTGCCGAAATCACAGCTTTTTCCATACAGTTCACTATTTGTTACGATAAGTTCAGTTCGGATTTACAATCGCCAATCCTGCACCAAGTTGGTTTGGTTCTGGTTTCTGCCTCACAACATCGTCTACGTGAACAGAAAAGAGAGTAGAGAATAGCATACGATCGATCATAAAATGTTAAGCTGAAAAGGAGGGACATGATTTCGGGTGCAAGAACACCAATGAATGTGGCACTGAACCTTATCTCCAACTTTCGTTTGGAGTATCTCACGAATCCGGGCAGTCTAGTTGCGATAACACACGTAGTCCACTGATTAACATTTCCACACGTTTTTGTCATGCTATCCACTGGGCACTTAGACACATTCTCCAATCGTTACCTTCTTTGGGTAACAACCGACAGCGAGGCAGGCATTCTCTCGGCATGCACATCATATTGTTCCAACTATCATTAATCTGTTCTGATTCAGTGCCTCTTTTAACGAGTGAACCCTGGGTACTTTTACGTGTGACCCCGGAGTTCCAAGGAAGTTTCTCCATCATATTCCACCAGTTGTGCAGAACGGAACAGTTTTCGGACACCGGAAGTTTTCGTAAGAAATATGGTGTGAACAACTTAGAGCTTGGAGTTCCGTTTACAGGAGAGATTTGGCTAATCTGGAATGATTCAGAGTAATGTGTCGACGACGAAGTTATCCGGGACCACCAAATTCCGCAAGATGAATCAATACAGAGAGAGGCATAAATTATTTTTCATTCTTCAAGAGAGTAACCTTGTTCTAGGTTATTTTTGTGCAAATATGATTCGTTTGTCTCTCAACGACATGGCTTATTACGATAAATTTAAAATACCCAGTAAATTTCGAGTGCAAATTGTTCAAGTTGAATTGTTTTGCATTCGTTCACAGCAACACAATACAGCGAAACATTCCCACGAACTGAATGGGAAAATACATGAAAAGCATGGAGTTGAATAATGATTCAAATTGTTCTAAACTGGTTTATCTTAAGCGAATCAAAGTTTTACAACGGCAAAAAACAATTTATTTTCTGTCTTGCTCCAAACGTTTCAAAAAATTACAATGAACACATTGAAATCAATGCAACGTGGTGAACAAGCTCGTTTTTAGTTATTCTTACTCATACTAATACACAGTAATAAATGTGATTGGAAATGGATCAAGGGAATTTTCGGTTTGTGGTCACATCGTTGCACAACTCTAGGAATGTGTGTCAGTACATTTGTGAACAAAGAAACATCTACTTCCGTTCCAGACGTAGGCTCTTAATAGTTTCGGTGAGAGCAAATATATCTCGCACACTACGTCTAGAAATGATTGCTCTAAATGCTTGCAGTAGACTAGCTAACCGCTTAGATAAAGCATGATGCGGAGAACTACACATCCAAAACAGGCCTCATCGGAGCTCCGTCATCGTGCACCTTCGGTGGGCCGTACAATCTGGGAACTTTTATACCTGTGATGGGTATACGCTCAAAAGCTAAAGCGTCAATCATTCCATTCTATTTTAGGGCCAGTTATCTCATAAAAATGGAACTTTCTGTTTCAATTGCTCTATCCTTTTCGGTTGAAATCATTGTGAATTTTGACTCCTCGCTCAGTATTCTCTTCATTTTCTCAATATAGTCCGACTTGTTGATGATCACAATACCGGTTCATTTATGTGGTTTGGTCAATATTATTTCACTGTTTGTTTGTGGTCTTTTTAGACCTTTCAAGTTCTCATGTGTTACCAATCCTTGTTTCAATTGTCTTTCTTCTCGATATTGGAAACATGGATTGACGAGATAGGATTTAATTTTCTCCAACTCCTGCGGACAGGATAATACCAGGTCCGGCATAGTGTGCAGAATAAGTTCGATCTCACGGAACTTGTTAAGAGCCTACGCCTGGAAGGGAAGTAGATGTTATCACTTAGTGTAGTTGCCTTGGTTACAAATGTTCCGCTCAGCGAAAACATTAGTTATCTTCGCGAGTTCATTCAACTCTTTAGGAATTCAACCGGAAGACTTGAAACAACTGTTCCTAATTTGCACCAAAAATAATCAGTTTCAATTCAGTGGCGAAATATACCGGCAAAGGGACAGAGTGGCAACGGGGTCAACCTTGGGACCATTGTTTGTTGATATCTTTATGTCCAAACTGGAGAATAATCAAATTAGCGCTCACAAATCAAGCATTGCCTTTATGTTGATGATATACTAGGTGTGGATCATATGCTCCGCAAGTTTAACAATGTCCATCCGAACGTACTCTTCACGCAAGAAAAAGAAACAGACCATAGTTTTGCATACTTAGGTGTGCACACAAGGCGTCGGGTCTGCGCACTTATCAGTCTAAGGAAAAGCAATTTGGAGCGCACAGTACATTCATTTTCACAACTTTGTGCCGTTGCAAGCGAATGGGAACCTAATATGCTGTTTAATTAACAGAGCAAATACATATGCACGGACGACACAGTGGACTATGGAAGAACACGAATTAGGCGAAAAGAAATTGGACCAATAAGGAAACCCGTATACGTTCCATTGCCTTCCAAAGGTGACACGGAAGCGAAAATTATCCAACGGAGACTGTCAAGTTCAATCAGTGGAACATTCTTTGCTGCACAGTTAAAAACTGTATTTACATCCAAATCGAACATGTGCTTCCAACTAAAGGACAGATTGCCAGATTCTGCAGCCTCATTCTGTGTGTATTCATTCACCTGCTCCCGTGGGACTAGGTGTATTGGCCGTACGACCAGACGTTTGTCCGATCGCGTTCGTGAACTCCACCCGGCTAGGCCGAGCACAGGAACAATTAAGATAATTAGCGCGGTATGTTCACATCTTGTCGAGTCAAATCACTCAGTGAACATGACAAGTGCTTTCGCACCATCTACAAAGTTCGGAGCAGATAACCAAGAACTGTCAAGTGTTGCACCGTACACACTGTCGAAGTCGCATCTAGTCGTTTGTATAACCCCTCTCTATGGGCTCAGAAACAATTTGTCCAGACTCTTAAACTTCCCTGGCCCACTTTTCATTATCCAACAGGTGGTTTACGACCTGATGGTGTGACAAAGTGTTCAATCACACATGCACACAGACACATTCCTAGAGTTGCGAACCGATGTGTCTGCAAACCGATAATTCTCCTTGAACCATCTCCAACCATATTTAGTGTTATGTATTGGCATGAGTACGAATAACTGAAAACTAGCTTGTTCGCCACCTTGTGTTGTTTTCAGTGTAGTCTCTAACATCTTCGTTACAATAATTAAAGTCGCCAGTTACGCTTGTCAGCAGTTGTTACTATTATCCTTCAGCAGTGAATTTGCCTAATATATATCATTCACAATGTTATATTATTTAAATCTATTCCCGAAAGTCGATGTTTACCGTTTTGGTGAGTATGTTTCGTGTTTCCCGATGCCCACGCATCGCTGACCTCTCGCCCCGGCAGCTCGCATTAGGCATAAGGGTTAACGATCCCGGCCGAATATGAGCCAAATTCAGGCTGAAAAATATATGGTCAGAGGTGTTTTGCAATCGCTGACCTATTGGTAGGCAGAAAACAGTAGGCCCTATGGACACGAATGACTGATTCCTTCATAACTCGTGAAAAATTGTCATTAGCAAAGGGGTTATGTGAATGCTTGATTCGCAAAATTAGTACCCGATCGGTCAGTAGCAATAATGGCTAGTGCAGGCAGTCGGTTCGTTTCATCCGTGGGTTTTCATTTCCTCGAAAGATTATGTCTATATGCCTTCAGGGGTTACGTATCGGTTCAAATGTCGCAGCGGGACTGCCTGGGACTGTCTCAGGTTTCGAATCAGCTGCTGGCCCAGAACTCAAAATGCTCCCAAATGACTTGTGACTCAGACAGCTTTTCCGAAGGGAATTTTACTCATTGCCTTTTCGCAGGGGAGGTTTTACACAAAACTGGGAGGACAGAGAGGATACCAAAGTCGTTCTCACGATGTTCAGTGTTCTTTGATAGTCAGTCAAAGAGAGATGGCTAGACCCTGATTCCAAACCAATCACGGATGACATGTCAAGCCCACGGCTGTAGTCTCACCGGTATCTTTGACGAAGGAATGTGCTGGGCACCCAGGATGCCCGAGCACTATTGGAAGAGTGCATTAACCGAGCAATCAGGTACAGACCATCAATAGGTGGTCAGACCCTCAAATAACCTCACTTCCGCGTGTGTTAGAACAAATTGAGAAAACACAAGTTGGCGAACAAGCTCGTTTTCAGTGATTCGTACTCATGCCATTACATATATATATATATATATCTTGACAAAATATTTTCACCATAGGAAGGATTGGATTGTGCTTGCGCTTCAACTCCCCTGGCCCACCCCCCGTCCCAATACAAACCCTAGACAACAAAACAATTAACACCACAAATCCCTTCCCCACCCATATTTGTATATGACTAATCCAATCCTTCCTATAGTGAAAATATTTTGTCAAGATATATGCACAGTGATGTAATAGCATGAGTACGAATCCCTGAAAACGAGCTTGTTCGCCAACTTGTGTTTTCTCAATGTGCTCAGTGGTAATTTTCAAGGAATTAGAACAAATTATCAAAGACTTCGAAATGAATCCAACAAACCAACCGTCTGTTTTGGTTTGGGAAACCAGACAGCATCTAACCCATAGATGGATCAGTGGAACCCGTTAGATATCCGAAGAAACAAAGCGAGGGGAAAGCGAAAGCGAGATGTGTTGAACCATATGCAGAGTTCCTCTTCCTTTCCTGTTCCGTTCACTGTTTTCATCTCTCGTCATAATTCTGATGGCTGGAGATTTGTAATTTTACATATATATATATTATTTACTGTAAGTATTTTCTCCTAGTTACGTTACCTACAGATTCTAGAAACCCATAATTCCCCACACTTAGTTCTGTTTTTACTGCGGTTACGTCTTCAGGGAAACTTCAGTAATGCGTTTCCCGTTGTTTTACGATTATGTTCATGATGTCAACGAAAAGTGAGGTTGTTGATGTCGGCTGATGGGTCAGATTCCCGCGGAATCCAGTCTCTAAATTCGTCACCGGTTGCGCATACAGAAGTTCAGGGCCAGGCAGTTTTTTAGTCTTTACAAACTTCGTTATAACACTTTTTATACGCCCTCTCGTTACTTCCAGATCGGAGTAAGTAAACTTGTGATACTCAGCAAAAGTTACTTGTATCAGTATAACGTAAACTTTAATGTCCAATGTTCATAAAGCGTGTAAATTAGGGGAGGGATTCTAAGTCTGTCTTAAGTGTTTATAGAACATGTGAAGTGATGAAGTGCTCCATAAAAAGTCGCATATTTTAACTATTCTTAAGCACTCTGCCTCCTCGGTTTGTAAATAATGCCCGTCGTATTGATAAAATATGCAATAACCAACTGGATAAATCCAGAAAAAATCAATCTATATACTGCAACTGCAGTTTCTTGAAGTGCAAGATTTTTAAATACCCGTTCGCCTTCATAAATAGCACCAAGTATAATTGTGAAGCAAGGGTATATAAGTGTTAACATATGATGGGAACATATTTTTGTGTGCACACCCGAACAATGAGACATACGTATTCATGAAATAATACACCACGTAATATTATCGCTCAGTTCGCCATTAAGAAATCAGCTATTTCATTCTTATTAGGAATGATGAGCAGTGCATATGGACCGCGCCCGAACTGGCAGGCGAACCCAAGACGGGCGAAATTTGAGTCGAACGCCTTAGCCAATAAGCCACCGGGTAGGCTCTTGAAGCCCTGTTGAATTTCACCACACGATGTTGCACCCATCCAAAGCCTTCGTTGCATTTAGGCTATCTGCAGAGAAGTCATTTATAAGTAGGACTCGACTGCTGTACACTACTGGCCCATGACAGTGCAAATCAGTGACGGATAGGTGCAGCATCATGTGGTGAAGTTCAACAATTCCTGGTCGGCAGCGTAATGGCCAAAGCGTTTGACTCAAATTTCGCCCGTCTCGGGCTCGCCTGCTAGTTCGGGCGCGGTGGATATGCACTGCTCATGATTCCTAACAAGCTGTAGGACACAGTTGTACAGTGCTCCCATGGTCTCCTAATGGTGAGCTGAACAATGATATTACATGGTGAATTATTTCAAGTGAACATTCCGTCCCCCTACTACTAACAACGACATGTGCATGTCTGGTCTTTGGAGGAGAAATTCCGGCACAAAATTTCGGACTCAATCACGTATAAAGTGACCGCGCATTCAATCAGAAAGCTGCGAACAATCAGACTTCGTTGATATAACTTCGCCATTGAAAAAGGCATTAAGCCGGTATTTGTTTCTAAACAGTAACATGTATGCTAATGCGTTGCGATGGTTAGTTTAGGGGTCACAATTTCCCTATTTCTAATTCCGAGTGTGATCTAAGTGCTAAGTGCATTAATGGCAAGGTGTCTTTGCTATACACAGTACCTGAGACAACTCTCGGTTCAATAACCTCTGATTGTATTCCATTCGGGTTGTTGTAAATTAGTCTTTCCAAAGCGTTCTCGATTAGTTCACGACTGGGGATGGATTACTTTTGGAAGAACACAAATACAGATCCACTTCTCGATCGGAAATGCCCAACTGTTGAATTACTCAAAAAGTAATTAGCCACAAGACGTTGATGACCAAATGTAAATATGAATACCTTTCAATTTACTTCGTATGTTATATGATAACTACTCGTTAGAGCACTGTGTTGAAAACCCGGTATTAGTGAATGTAGTGCTATCACTTGCCTCTTCCGATGCATTTTTTTAAAATGCGATGCATTTGATTCCGTAACAAAGATCGGCACAGTCCTGACTAAACTGGTTTCAGTTTACCGGACTTAACATGTGTGGAATTTGCTGCCATAATGTGAATTCAAAGTCGATGATTGACTGAATGCCCGTTCGGGTGATTGGAGGTTGCTTATAGAAAATTACTAGCTCGCAAAGCGGGAGTCGTGGTGGCAAACTTGTTGATATAAGGATGAAAGACTGTGAGTTTCAGAATACAGGCCAATCATATTTTTAACTACTGCATCCTTCTTCATGACGTGAACTGACGAGTTGCATGTACCCTTTCCGGTGAACAGGTAACATCGGTATGGAGCTTGATCTGATAATTGAGCACTCTGGAAACATAAGCACTGCTCCACATATTCAGGAATGTCCGACGATGCTTGATTACAGGAGGAGTGGCTCTTATGTGCAAAAATGCAGTGAAGAACATATTGCTCACTTTCATTTTACTAGCACATTTGGTAATGTCGTTTGCTTTTGTAGGATAATTATATTTCTTATAGGTTTTCTGTACCGAAATGGTTATTACATTACTTATTTTTTGAGGCATCTTGCTGGATGTTATCTAATTGGACGGATATTTGGCAAAGGTTTAACACCGACTGTAGTCTCGTTATTACCGTGGCCAACATAAAAGGATCAGTTACAGCAATGCAAGTCTCAACCAGTAAACTCGAACGAGGATGTCTCGCTGTTACCATCGCGACGCTTGTACGTGAATATATTCACTTTATTTAGTGTTGTTATCAGTTACGCTCTTATTTCCCCAGCATGCAGAGTAGGGTAGAGCCCAAATATCATCTCCGCAAACTTAAACACAGCAGGGAGTCTGACGTGACAGATTTGGGAACTAATGAGTCGACCATCTGAGTATATGCCCACGCAAGTAAAGGATGAAAATTTATGAGAAAATTCGTCATTCCTCTGACCTTGGGAAGTCTAATTCACGATGCAAAACACGAACATGTATCAACAGTGACTTTTGATGAAATAAATCAAAGACATGCCTTGATTGGGCTAATTTAAAGATGGCCACCTTAGCCGACTGGTTCTAACTGATTAACTTGCCGTTTAATGTATGCCCACGTTCTCAAAGGTATCATCGTTTCTATTAGTCCCAGAATTTCCGAATAAAAACCGGAACAATAAACTTAAATTCATTAGATATTTTTGGCAAGTCGGACTGATCTTGTAAAAGATGAAGTGATCGGTTCGTTCATTTTAGGAATCGAGCAGTTCTCAGCTATTTAGGCCAATATCTGTTATTGCGGGAAACTATCTGACATCGAAACCATATGGAAACAACATAAAGCAGGTATTGCGTATTGTTTGATACGACGAAGACAGTTAACACGGTATATGTTTTAGTCATCAAACAATCTACGAATTTTGATTGGATGCTCACCAAGTAAGAGCTGGCAAATGTTATTGCCGAGAATATCAAAACACATACAGGCCATGGCTTTCTAGCTGCCTTGACATTACGCACGCCTGTTCAGTATATTTATAAACAGTCAAATCCACTCTTCAAGTGATATTGATTTCCGGGGATTCGTTTTCGTTCAGTCTACCGGTCCGCTTGTCCGTTTCCCATCTAACGTAGTTGGGACCACCGAAAGTCGATTCTAACTTAACTGGAGTCTAATGCACCAAACAAAAACATTTGCGGTGCGGCACAGAAAATCCGCTCACCGTTTGTTAAAAAGAAATTTCAAAACAGCTTCCAAATACCGTTCGAATATCATTATTCATACGCTTAATAGTAGTTAATCGTATGACGCTCACAGACGAAAAAACGCATTATCATTTGAGTAAGTCAACTACATTTTGCTGTTGTTCATTTTCTAACACATAATCATAAAATGAACAGCAGCTGGCACAGTTCACGACAGAAGTTTCAGTAAATCGATCATGGTGCTTATTGCTGGTTTCAATTTCGCATTGCTGTCCGGCTAACAAATTTTTCCCATTAGCTGCTTGCCGAGGATTTGCCTAAACGTGATCGGATCACTGCGGGCTATTTATTACTTTTCTCAAAACAACTCATATTGATCCGGAAACAATTGCTAGACTTTTTCTGTACCAACGGTCTTCTTACCGGGATAAGCCAAAGTTGTTTTTAATCATCCGAACTACGGCCTGTGCATCTGTTCGTGTATTTTGTGATCCACTGGCAATGCTGTTTTAGTAATAGCAGTAGTAGTAGCTGTAATGGTAGTAATAGTATAAGAAGTAGTGTTAACGGTAATAGTGAGATGAGAAAGGAGGACGAGACATCGTCCATACGTAATTTGCTCAATGACCGTATGCAAAAGAAATGTAACGGGCAAATAACAGACACTGACTGATGTCTGTGAATTGATCTGCGACAGTTTTGATGATCAAGCAGATCAGGAGAGAGAACAGATATTTGATACCCTTAGATGTATTCAGGTTCCAGCCGTCTTGCGCAACAAAATGGCAGATAAAAGATATATACTTTCAGAATATTTCTTGCTGGAAACGATTTGAGAGAGTTTAACACCATCAGCAAACCGGCAGTGGCCAAGAGGAAAAGGTCGTGGCGTTTGCATGTGATGATCGCGGGTTCGAATTCTGCCACCGCCGGCCAACTTCTCCACTTGGCAGCCCTCTGTTGGCCGCGGCCCCCTTCATCAATAAAGAAAGCAAAAGACAAGAGAAAAGAAGGATGACAGGGGGAACTATTTGACGAGGGATTGATGTAAGTGGAGAAGAGATTCGGTGGAAGAACAACATCCCGATTAACGCGTGAGTTGTTAACCAACAGTTTCAGTTTTCCCGTCCAGCAGTGTGCACTGAGTTCGGGTGGTAAATAACCAGACAGTCATCCTAATAAAGGCTTGGGCCAAAAGTTTTCCCGTTTAAGAAGTAAGGGAGTCCATGGGATCGAACTGAATGCAGACGAGTAGTTTAGGAATAAGTACATGTTTGATGGATAAGTCTAAGAAACCGGAGGAATAAGGGAGATAAGAGATTCCAACATGGGCCTGTTAGACCGATAAGCAAATGGGAAGCGGTTCCAAGAATGATTCGCAATAGAACGTTGACGTTTAAACACAACAACTTCTGTCAGTTTAAGACCGGAGGAGATTAAGGCAATTGGGTGAAAGCTTTCATCCAACAAAGTAGAATTGCTTGACTTTGGGATAGGAACAACAGTGACGAGTCTCCAGATGTCACGCATAGAAAAGTGACTTAAAAGTGTATTGATTATAGAGGTGAATGTATCAGTCAGAATCACAGCACCATACCATTAGATGGATGAATCGAAACCCACTTGTCACTGTGTTGGCGGTCGCAGAAAATTCCACGTGTCATTCTCTTCCCGCTCGTCAACCGAACATCTCCCCACAAGGACCTGTTGTCGTTACCTCTCAGGAGTGAGCTGACGAAATTCGTGTCGTTATGTTTCATTTCAACTTTGATTACGGTGCAAATGTATCCCAAATGTGAACTGGTACCTGATTTGTAAATATTCTCCATTAGTCTTCTTAGGTAAGCCGCTTAATGGGAAGAGCTGCCGCCATTCGACACAAATAAGGTTTTGACGAGAATGAAAACATCAAACATTTCATTGGTTGTCCCTATAAAAAGTCTGACAACGTCATTCACCTCGTATGCAAAAAGATATTTGAAAAATAGACTTTTGGAGAAGAATAGGATTACGGAAGTGAATACAGACTTCGTTCGTTTGTTTGAATAATCGAATGTAAGGCAGATCGAAAGTAGAAGCATACAATGATAACTCGTTGAAGTAGGCTCTCGATATTTTAAGAAGAAACGCAGAGGTCGGTCAGACTACAAATAATCAGTGGTATAGTCGATGGATGATTGGAAGTAACCACAATAATATTCAGTTTGTCTTCAACAGGTGCGACCGCAAGCGATAAAAAGGAGTGGAAAAATTCTGCGGTGTTGGTCAGTTATACTCTCACTATTGTGATAAGGAAATCGGGGATTATACTACGCTACTAGGTAGTCACCACTATTTAGTGAGTAAGCAGAAATAGTCCCAGACTTACCATGTCGAAAGGGGTTCACATAAGTTGCCACACCACCTGGAATCATCATATTAGACGGACGGTTATATCGATATTTTGGAGTTTTCAATCAAAACCGGTAGGCCGGCAATATCTGGGTTCAACCCCGATTCCCGTATACGGATGAGACAAGTATGAATAGGATTCAGAGATTGGAGTATGAAAAATAGATTCAGAGGTAAGGAGCGAATGCTTAGGTTGAACAACACCTGAATGGACGTCTAGGCCGAAAGGATGCATTTAACCGTTACCAATGAATTAGCAAGAGTACGCTTTCTAGGTGGAGTAGAAGATCTGGGAATCCTAACAATGTTTGATTCCAAATGAGGATAAAATCCAGTCGGATCTTTTAAAATGATAATTCGCGTACGTTTGTAACTCCGGCAGTGGCCGGGCGGATAAAGTCGTGGCATTTGGACGCGAAGGTAACGTTCGAACCCTCCTAGAGCCGGTCAGATGCCCCAACTTGCAGTCATCTGTTGGTCGCAGCTTCCATCCTAAAAAAATGGCACACATTGTAAAGTAAAAAATAAAAGATGAAAAAATAAAGACAAATTTTCCGCAAAATGAACAACTAGGCGATGACAAAGTCAAATGGCTCATGCTGGAAAATACACGAAACAGTTCTTTTTCGATCTCAAAAGTAAGACGGGGAATGGTTGGCAAGCAAAAATATTCTAGGATTCCTAAAGTCACACGGGCTGAACGAAAGTTATGTGATAAATCGTGTCGTTTGTTTATCACTTGCACATGTGTTTAGGATCAATACATTCCGGTTTGTTTTCGTCATTCTACTAAAATTATTTTGACAAACATGATATTCAAAAGCTGCTCGGCACATAATAAAGTTCACGAGATAGCTTTGAAAGATATCGTACGTTAAGCACTGATTCACACAAATAGTGTAGAGCAAATTGAAAAAAATATGTTAGCTTATGAAACACAAGTGACCGTGAGTGAAACAAAAGATTCAATCACAGTCTAGACAAAAAAGCAGCAAATAACACGTGTCCGCAGATAGCGAAAAAGATTGATCGAAATCTATCAAAGGGCCCTAGTCACTAGACGGATTAATTGAAAAGAAATTAGGTGTTTTATTTAACTCCAATCAAAACAAGACCGACAGGTTTCCATGGTCAATGTTACTGTCAAGAAAAATTTACAAACTTCAGATTGCTTGTCACTTTTGTCCGCCAAAACTTTGTTTGCTTTTTTCAAAGAACGCAACTGCCGCAAATTTGTGGGCCAAAAATGCACTTCATTTTTCATCATTTCAGGTCAGCAATACTTGACAATTTCAAATAAACTGACAAACAGTAAGACCTCTATTTCTTCCCATTTTAAGAATGGTAAATAACGCCAGCTGAAACTTTCTAACCTAGATCCCATGCTCTTAGAAGTAAACGAATTCACTAATTCCAGAAAGATCCTTTCTCAGGGAAACTACGTTTTGTTAGGCCAATCCGAGTCATAATCGGGACAACTTTATACACTCGAGTAGCCGAGTGGCTTATTCTGGCTATATGTATGGCGCCCGAAGTGGTTGGTATTGTTATTTTGCTGTCAAAGACAGTCGGTCACACAAAACGTGACACTCCCACGGTGCAGACAGGTCTTTGACATTTGTTTACGCATTTCTGTTTAAGGGCACAAATCGCGAAGTTATTTCAGTAATTTGAAGTTAAATAAGCAGTCAGTTGCATAAGGTCGAAAAGCGATTCTTAGTGAATTATAAATTGGAACTACGCTTATCATACTGTGGGTGATCGTATTTCGTACAATACATGTGCATACATATACACGTATATATGTATTAGCGTAGTGTATAAGGATATACTGTTAGTCTGATCTATGGCGCTAAAGTTGACGAATATCTCAGCCCTGGTTCTACTTTGATATTCTTCTGCTTAATTTACTGGGCTGCGACGAAACATATATGAAAATGCCGAAAAATGTAACGTATACCAGTATGAAGTTTTCGATCCTATCGGTCCTTCTAGGACGCTGTCAAAAAGCCGGCGTATTACTGCTTTAAAATGGAAGTCTAGATTTGCAATCACCCAGAGGCCAGTCACGTATAATCATGAGGAATTAAAATACAATGACTTCACGCTTTAAACTAATATTTATTTTCTTTTTAACAAGAAAAATTTACAGGGAAATAAATACTGAAAGGACGTAATGTATTCTGCCAACAGTATGCTCATCGATTTTTCGACACACCCCATACGTCGTTCAGTTCTGCTATTAACAATATGCAGGCATTTTAACGAAGAACACCAGTAAAGCGATCAAGTACCTGGCAGGCAGCTAGTAAACCAAAAAATCAAGTTTTTGTCCAGGTTCTGGTCATGAGGGCAATTCGTGTGTGACACACGAATGACCGGAACAACCTATTGAATTTAGCTTGTAAAAGCGTTTTCCACAATTGTAAGAAGTAAATAAAAGTTCTCCAACCTTACTGATTTGCATAATGAAATGAAGAAACAAATTTCATGTTACGAATCGTTTGCGATCAGTCGTAAGTGATGCTCTTCAAATACGAAAATTCAACGGTAATAGTTGCATGGATATTCCAAACTCAAGGCTTTATATGTGATCAGGGAGTTGATTTAAGTGTAAAATTGTAGAACTGATCTAACTGTGAAAATTTTCCAGCCTCGGCGAGATTCAAATCCATAATTCCAAGTTGTCCAAGTCAAAGCAGGTGGTTTTCTTAAAGATTCTAGACTGGACCCTTAAGTCGTTGAAGCTTAGTCTCCAATGCAGTGGGACAGAGCGCGAAGTCCGTAAACCTCTGGGTGCCGGTGACTGAGATCAAACGTTCTCGGTGCTCTCCCGCTCAGATACCGGTGGCCATGCAGAAGTAAGGTTCATACGCAACTGCGGTTGGTTTAAAATCAGAGCTTAGGATCTGCTCTGGACGGATCACTAAAGACCAGTCAGCTAAGCAAATTACATCGGGAATTTGCTTTTGTCTCAGGACCTTCGTGAAAATACCTCCGTATGGAGAATTGAGTGCGCAGTACTTCCCTTTAGCAAAGGCTATTTGAGACGCACAATCATCTGGGAGCGTTTTGGACGGTGCTTTGAACGAGTGGTCAATCTGTATCTTAAGATGTACTTTCCGACCTCGCACACACCGCCTTCAACACTGATCTAGTCGCACTTCTTTTGCTTGCTTTAAATGTCGAATAAAACGTGTGTCAGCATACGTTATATTACTAAAGCATATAGTCCACTTTCTCTTTTTCACTCATTGCAACCAAACCAAAGTAAACGAACTTATAGATCGTCTTAGTAAGTTTACTGTTTCGATCAATACTAACTCGTTCTCGTTAGTGATGGAAAGTGTACTGGAGATTCTGGGCTTTATTCTAGCACCATCACAACCATATACCGTAACAGATCAAATTTCATTCACTTCGATAGTCTCGTAGGCTACTCCTTTCCGATGAAGCAAATGGTACCGGCTAACAAAGCCAAAAAGACGACAAGTTATATAGATTCACTATCGAATAGCCCAATCATCTCCTATCAATAGGTTTGATATTCAAGCTCACATTGTTAGCCTAGTCCAGAGATTCCTACAGAAACTGTTCCAGTCGAGGTCATAGTATGTAATGAAACTGAGTGTAGTGCCTTTGAGAAGGTGTTCCGAGCTCAAAATCCCTGACAGACATAGGGATATATGGTGAAAGCCCGACAGTGTCACCCAATTTGTAAAAGCGGACTCAAGGAGCAGAGTTCGTATCAAAAATACCAATAACTCAGCGAGTTAGTAAATCTGTTGTTTGTTACAATGACACTATTGTTGGTTAAATAGAAGTTGCCTGTTGCAACAGAGCAATCACTCTATCACTATAAAAGAAGCAGCAATATTTATGAATGCGCCGGAATATGATTCTCGATTGTTGTCCATGCTCAATTATTGGTGGACGATTTTCGCAAAATGTTACAAATACTTTTGTTTTTAAATTTTTTATTGTTGGGAATAGTAAAGCTTTATCGAACAGAAACCTGAAATCAGCACATATTCATATATGTCTCCATACATGCATTCGTATTTATTTATTTATTTATTTATTTATTTATTAATGTACTCACCTTTACCACCAGAAACTTGTTTGTCTGAGAGTAGTCCGGATGGATTAGGAATTTATTTCTGGAAGCAAAGCTGTATTCGACAGTTGATCTACTAAAGTTTATCTCTGCCGACCCGCACAACAAGGGCACTGGATACGCAAGGTAATATATCGTTCGTCAGCCATGTGTGTATGACAAAGACAAAGATTCTCGGAAGCACACGATCCGTTCAGGCGTTTCTGACTCTCTTTAGGCTTCTTTGTTAGTTCGTTCATTTATTTACATGGAAAATCGTTAATAATTTTCCACCACAATTTTGTTTTTATAACAAAAATGTGAATGGATCAGAAATCATGCACATTTGCATTGATTGTAGGCAGTATCTGGCTAAGGGGACAATTATCTTTTCCGCACTCACAAGGCCAGTTTCGCGGTTATTGCCGCTCTTCATAACCGCGAGATTGGATAATCTGCTGTCCAGTAGTTATTATATTTGTACACTCCGAATCGGTATCTCTGACCAGAATCTGATTTGTATCGACAGCAGTGTGCGCGGAAGTTCTTCGTTAAAGAGTCCCTGGAAGAACCACAGCTGCGATTCGTTGATAATTTTTACAAACTAGGTCGAAGTAACCTTAGGAACTAGAGCAGGAGGCCACCAGAAAGGATAGAAATTTTGAGTAGTATCTAGGTGAACGAACAATATATATTTAAATGCGTGTTACATGTAGTATTTTATTATATATGCATATATATATGTAAGAACGACCAAATGGAACCAGTTTTCCCAAACGGGATACGCATTGTAGTTTCCGAGACTATACGATTTTTATCTATCAACTTATACCAGGAAAAATTTGTCTATATGTTTTCAGATATTAATTATCCAGTTGATGTCCCTATCACCAAAGTTTATTTGTATACGTTCCCTGCAACTATTTCCAAGTACTGCTTTGACGATTGCGTGAAAGCCACTCGGATTTTTCAGCCCAAGATTCCGCTGTTTGTTGTTTAACTGGGCTCATTCCACGACTTAACTTCGTGGATATTTTTTGGACGCTTGCGTGAAATAATGGCAATAGTTTTTTCGTGACAATGTGCATTTCATCGATACCGTGCCTGAATTCACACAGGCCTTGCCAGGATGCACAGTTTTGTTTACACATGTATTACCTTTACCAACTCAGAATCAGACTCAAAAAACCGGGGTAAGTTGATTCCTGAATGTTCTACTTATGAATCATTCGTGAAACCGATAGCAATTCACGTCCTTGGTGAGATATTATTTCCAGTGAACCGAAAATAATGGCTATGGTCCCGTTAAATTTGCTTTCCAGTTAACTTTCGAACACTCACCGGTGAGCGACTAATTCTGCCCACCGAACTTGTTGCCAAAGCTATCGTAAATGCATGTTGAATGTTATTTCTCCTTGTTCTGCGTGCATGGTTGGTATTCGTAAGAAAATTCGCAGTAGAATCTAAGCTTTGATGCGCATTTAATTCGCTGACGATCAGGCTGGACTAACCATATGAAAGAAGCCAAGATTTGACCGGCAGTGGCCAAACGAATAAGGTCGTGGCGTTTGGATGTGAAGATCGCGGGTACGAATCCTCCCACCGCAGGTCAAATTCCCCACTCAGCAGCCCTTTGTTGGCCGCGGTCTCCTTCCTGAAAACTGATGTACATTGTTGTTGCATTAATAAAGGAAGTAAAAGATTGAGGATACAAGATTGGGACTACCTATGGCACTTTATTAATGCCTACAATTTATGAACGTATGGACACGAAAACAAGTATTCATTGTAATGTAAGATTTATATAGCAATAATTATCATTCGTTTGTAAGCCTTGATTCATCGGTTGAACTTAAATAAATTAAAATATTTCGACTTTAAACTTTTTTAGAAATTGCGACCTGCGCAGCGCAACTATGTCTGAATTTGTGGTTCTCACCACGTTCACCTCAGAAGAAATATATTGCAGATTAGCCTTAATTGTAGATTGTTAATGTGGAATCCGCTGAGTTCTTCCGTTGCCTGGGGGAACTGAATGCACTCGACAGGTAGTGAAGGTAATAAATCTTGGACGTCTATCTTGTTTATTAGATTTCCCAACGTCTTGGTAACTAGGTCTTCAGACTTGGCACGTATGTTGGACAGAATAATTGTGAGTTTTGCAGAGCGGGAATTCATTAGTTTTGGACAAAGGTATTTAGACATCACTCTGAATTCACGGAAGCACGTGTGGATAGTGCTTTGAATACAGTCTTAACAATCCGGAAATATAGATCCGAGTGTCATTTAAAATAGATTGGCATTCGACAACAATGTATTCAGTAAGATGGCATCCTGCAGACCTGTACAATTAACTCAAAGAATCATCAGTAAACTGTCATGCAGAGCTAGCAGAATGCTTGAGAATATCATTTGGTAAAGAATGCATTGAAATAGAAAAGCTACTGATATACTTCCTGAGAAATACTGATCTAAAAAAAATAGCAGACACACTGAAGTTTACAAACTAACTCGGTACAACCGTTCAGTTGAAATGCAGTAATTGTGCTCCAATCCCGAGTAAGAAAGAATGCAAAACACCCCCACAATAAGCCGTTTAAGGTTTACACGGCGAATCTTATTCTCCGGTAAATAAAGTTACTCATTTTATCTACTTTCGATTACCGGGATCTCGTTAGGGTTTATGCAGAGGGAATCATTCAGTGCTAATTTGTTGCGATCGTGACTTACAGGACAACGACATGAGAAGTTCAATTTGGTGTATTTTTAACAAGCAATAGGTACATGGCTATAGGCTCTGTAAAGCACACAGCTGATTTTGTTGCCTTTCTCGTGTACTTACCAAGTATTTTCCAGATACTAGTTGCTAGAACTGAATAACATCGGTCTAGCATAACCCATAAAGAACAGTGAAATCAAGCTGATCAAGTTTTTGGTATTTTTTTCGATTTATCTATCCGATGTTTAACAGAAATTTATGTGTTCACGGAACTAACGACGCTAGAAAAAATGACGAAGCTGTGTGATTGTCACTGAACCTTCAAGTCATTAGAATCCCATCAAAATAAGTTGTGGTATCACTACTACTAACAATGAATTTATATGCCCAAACAGTAACTGAACAAAAAGGCACGTACCAAGACTGGAACAAACGGTACTTAAACTCGTTCAGGCTCCCGGCACGCAAACCAATGTTTCCATTCAAGACAACACTTGCTAAAACCCATAGGAAGGTAATGAAATTCCCACGAAAACTATTGCACATGATTAGTCTAATCACCTCAGACGATGCTTTGGTTACAAACTGTGGATTATTCGAGCCCAGTGATGCGCTATCAAACAATGCACAGCAAACGTTGTCTTCGAAAGCAAACTGTCCGCATGTATGGTCATGTCCTATTTGCGATTGATTTTAGGAAATGGAGGAACATCATTTTGATCACCAGGGGCCTAGTGGTGAAATCGATAGGATACCTTTAATGACCTCAACTGTTGGATCAGCGAGACGATTCTCCAGTCCACTGATGATCGATCTTTTATTGGCTAAAAGTTGCTACCATCGAACTTCCTTTGATGTGTCTACTTGTGCATTGTTTTTGAGTTATTAATGAATATCGATTATGCAGAGCAAAAGACGTATGAATGATAAGAAAATTTTTATTAGTTGAACAAACTGCTTTAACGATCATCATTAAACCTACTCTTTTATCCTCACTTGTATTTATGATTCGGATTTCGTTATTGAAGCGATAGGTAACTGTAAGTGAAGGATTCACTTTTCTGACTGTTCGAAGTTATTTCCCGCCCCGAGAATGTAAAATAAACTTGCCCAAACTTGACCAAATGTTGGTACCTCCTGATAGTGTTCACTCTTGCGAATGGATTCCAACGGTCAAATGCCCTTTGGAACCCGAAAATTGTGTTCTTTTACTGGCCTTCACTGATTTGAATTGGGAAAGTTAGCTTGCTAATGCTTTTCCCTGTAAGAGCATTGTAGACGGCTCTGTTTCACTAAGGGATTGACGTACAGATACCGCCGGTACTCCTTGCCCCCTGCTCAGATACACTGACACGAGTCTGTGTGCGACGCGTGCGTAAGTGCACGAGTACAAACACCCTCGGAATCGACTGGGTCTACATCCAGGAGATATGGATCAACTAACCAGGACTATTTGATTCAGCGGCCATCTTGATCACACGAGTACGTGACAGCTGGAACGGGAATATTTCTACAGACTAGTTTGGCGTTGAGTTTCGTCGAGTCCTTTCACTGCTGAATGTCATTGTGATTTTATAAACGACAAATGCTGCCAACGGACATGCTAATATGATATTCGAAAATTATGAATCATGATTGCACCCTTACACGAAAATCTTTGCTGAATATTTTATATCACTCTTTGCATACATAAATAATTATTCGATATCATCTGATGTCAGCGATAATTTTATGATTTTAAATAAAGCCGTCATAACGTAGTAAACATCCCTGAGGCAATATGCACCATTTGTACGTCGTATATTGGGAATAGTCAAATTACCTTGGTTGGCTTTGCACTCATGTAAACAGAGACTCCTTCCAAGCGGCAGCACTGTCGAGACAGGTCAGTTTTGTCCGTCACTCGAAGTTCTTCAATAGTGGGCCGATGTTTGAAGACAAAATTCGAATTGAGTCAAGAATAGTGTGTTCGTGGTTCGAGTTTGATCGTTCCTTTGGGGTACGTAATGGTGCAGGGCATTGTCTTTCGGAATATGTCTAATAAGAACGGTTCACTTATCAGTTGATACAGTACTTTTTCATTATTTGTTCTAAAGTCTAATTTGCAGTAGCTTTACCTCTACCTCCCACTTTACAAATATCAAGACTTTTGGGCGCGATTGGTTACAGCTCAATTAAAGTAGACGCACTTGTTTTGGGGCGAACTTTCATGCACCAATAGCGCTTTTCTTCTCTGGCTAACTACTTACTAGTGGCAAGTTCCGAGTATAGTTTCCTCAGTGGATCGTCATTTTTCCGTATATTATCGTTGATGATAACTCAACATTTATTTCCTATGAGATTCCGATGGCAGGGCTCACATATTTGGTCAAAATTGTTTCTTCACTAAATAAAATAGCCTCGTGCGTGAGCGCAGCTACACTTTTACGAGAAGGTCGGTCGCCTAGACCGTGAGAACGTCCACCAAAGTGCTACTGAAAACAAAATCTTGTCCCATGATGGGAACAAATTTTCAACGTTATCGCGAGTCAGCTACTCCGAATAGAGATCAAGCATCGTTTTAGGATACAGTTATTTCCGGTGGCATCATGTTCACTCCTCGACTAAACTCGAGGTATTTGCGACATCGATAAAATCCCCAACTTGCACAGTTTTAATATTTCTAATGTAAGCACATTTTCAGACACTACTGTCTAGTAACTGAAAGGGTTCTTTCCAATCCACCTAGTTCCAGTCGACTATCAGCAACCGAACAAAGTCATCCAGTTTCCGAATGGTTCCTTTTCAATTCAGTTATCCTGGACTCGATGAATATGCACGTTTTGAGCTCATCTGACGAAACAGTTATACCACGGTCCCCTCGTGGATAACCTTACGCTTCTGTACGGAGACTGGATGTTTCCAGTGGAGCTGAATTCAAACATTTTCCAACAGAACATGTTTGCTCGGTCATATCCGAATTGTAAAAAACAAACAGGGAACTTTCTAATTCATTAATGTTTATTATTACTTTGATCCAACGACAGTGAATTATGTTGTCCTATCCAATCGAACGGTCACCCTCAAAGACGGAGCCCTACGGAGCAGTAGTGAAAAAGTCATCTTGAACAAACATTAACCAAATGTAGCAACCACATGGTGGCCAACAACGTAAGCGCTTCAAAAAGGCTTCACCTTTCTTGTCATTACAAATTACTGATTATCGAGCACCCTTTTAGATATGACCGAACACATTCTGACAGTGCTAGGGTAATCCAGACTTCTTCGTCCCGGTCGGCATTTTGCTTTGCACAAAAGAATGAAGGTAAACTAAATGACTACCGGACGGACAAAATTGCAAAAAATCAATGCTATAGCGTTCTTAACACCTGGTTTTCGCGGTCGTTAACTCTAGCCTTCGGTCGGTCGGTCGGTCGGTCGGTCGGTCGGTCGGTCGGTCGGTCTTCTTAATTCCTGTTCAGTCCCACCCCGTTTAATCAGGCAAGAACGATCATGCGAGTTGTGGCTGGCAAACCCGACTGGTCGTTTATTCTTCATGATCAAATCATTTACTTAGGTCCGTTCAGATTAAAACAAGTTTTTTTGATTTCTCCCGTCTAACGTGCTTGTTTCCTATTCTTTGGTTTTCAGTCTAGGCAATGTTCCGCTCCACGAAGATCAGACCACTTTCAATTTATCTGCAACCTAAGGCATTTGAATGGACCAGCCTTTGTCTTCTGACTTGTAGTGGATCTAGTTCCACTCCCGAAAGCTGTTGAAAACATCAAACAGGTTTGCTAGTCAGTTTAGACCGTGTGGTTATGATCGTGCATAATTCATTGCACCGAAGGAAAGTGGCTTTAACCATTTAGTACCTGCTCAGGGTTTCTCATTTTCGTAGACATCATTATCAAATTAATACGATCATTCATTTTTTTGCTTTAGCATTCAACCAGATTAGGAATGGTGAGTTTAGGGATTAAGTTTCTCATGCTTGGGAACACCACTGTCTTTGATTGCTCGGAAATTCAAAACTATTTCATTTACTTCATTGTGTGCTCCGAGGCATTGTATCGATTTTTTTATTTCACATTTAATAGTGTGGTCTCTTCGCATTCTTGCCATTGATGACCTACCGCAGTCTACCCTAATGCCTGAATCAATAATTCTCATGCTTGCAAATTGAACTTGGCAACTGATTCACGTGAGCATATTTATTTGCCGCGATCAGTTGTCTGCATCATGAAATGACCATCAACTAGAAAAGCACGCGGGGTTTTGTTTTCAGGCAGATTGTTCGTATATCCATAGAAATACGACCGACTCTTGAGCCTTCCGACATAGCATTCGACGTGCAAATTCACCTTTGCTAAAGCCTACAGGTGTTAACAAAACAACTAGTTCACTGGAACTCCAGAACCGATAACATTCTCGAAAGTTCTATTCACGGTGACCGTACGGTTGGACTAGGTTAATTACCGTACTTTGCGGAGGCACGTTATCAAAACCTGATCGCGAAAACTGTACATCACATGGATAATACAGTCACCTGGTACTAAGTAATGAGTGAAACTGCAAAATTCTGTTTCGCCTTCTTTTCTCGCCAAATGGAATGAACCGATACTCAATCTAGCCAGTCTGGTACCAAAATTTAATTGTTTAATGGCCCGCTTAGGTCAAACATTTGTACGTGAAAGCAACCAAAACAAATCTTTCCACCGCCGGTCAAATTGCCTACTCGGCAGCCTTCTGTTGGCCTGCACAGCTTGCTGAGAAATGATGTACATTTTGGTGAAACAGGTCAAAAAACTGTCAGCATAAAACGGGCTATCGCTGTTCAGATATATATTTGAAACGGGAAGCAAATTTCTCTTCTACAACGCGCAATGAATGATCGCCTATTCGAACTGGATGTTCAACTAAGTCCAAGTCGACTTTATATCTAAGAAATGCACTCCTTGGATCCATCCAATGTCTCAGCAATGTCCTAAAATTTGTCATCGTAATATTACGTGGCCAATGTAGTCGCGACTTGGATGGAAGCTATGTTAATCCTCAGAGTCGGACCTGTCGCAGTTGCTCCATCATTGTTGGTGAATGACGGCTGAGAGCAGTCCACACAAGCGGTATTTACAAAAGGATTTGACGTAACTTTCAGACAGGTAATTGTCATCCTTCCCATAGATCATCCGCACAAAACAGCTAGCTGGCGGTGTAGTTTTCAATAACTGCACGTGACAAGCGTCGGCAACGTCACCGCCAAAGAAATCTAGAAAAGAGGTCCAACATGCAAAGCTAACTGGAGCAAACCACTATACTGTTTTAAATTCCTAGTGCCTGACTTGATCATCTTCTCTGGCGGAATAAATTGAGTTATAAATTTGTCTTCCTGGGACGATAAAATCTGTTGTTGGCCCATGGCGAGTGTGCTCATATTGTTGTTCTTCTCAGTGATACTTAACGCTGTCTTCGGAACCGTCCTGTACCTAGAGCACAAACGCACTGGCATCGTTAATCCTGGCAGCTACCTTGATCCCGATATCCTCGTCGGCCATTGTTTGAGGTACTTCGACGGTGGACCAACT
Organism: Fasciolopsis buskii; assembly: GCA_008360955.1. Classification (NCBI taxonomy): domain Eukaryota; kingdom Metazoa; phylum Platyhelminthes; class Trematoda; order Plagiorchiida; family Fasciolidae; genus Fasciolopsis; species Fasciolopsis buskii. The sequence goes on along the minus strand of LUCM01008934.1, from coordinate 26,378 downwards.
TGAAATTAATTCGCAAGTTATGTAGTTTGACAGTGATCATCTTTCACATTGGTAAATTCGGTTCAACATAGGTCGATTTGCATGAAATCCCGGTTAGTAAATTGTACTCAGTTAGTATCATTCTTTGACTACCTCGGAATCCATTTCACTGTAATTTTTCAAACCGACCATGGCAACGGGCATGAATGAAAACGACTGCACTGAATTAGTCTTCAGTGATCATGCAGCTCGTAGTCTGTTATGCCACTACCCGAAATCGGACAATTCGCTACTGGCCCACCAAAAGACGATGAGTCAGCAAGGATTTCGAATGGCCCAGATTCTTATGTCTCGATAAGGTCTTCTTCGTTTTCCAGCCAGCTAGGTTAGCTAGAATTCTAGGGTGTGATTCGAAAGTCATTCTCATGACTGGTAGTGGTTAGGTGGTCGATGCCCGAGCGCTTCATTTTTCAGATCGTGAGTTTGAACGTTTACGGTGCTGGAAGCCCTTGGGTGACTGCTGTAGTTTTCCCAAAATGATGTGTTTTGTACTTTTAGGAAGCACTGAAGAGAATGATTAGATATGCGAAGTCTACGCAATCTACCTGCCTGTACAAGTTGATCCAGTTCGGCTTGACTAATCCTGATTCCCGGTTGGTCTAAGTTGATTCTAGCGAGTGGTAACAATAAAGAACGTCAGAACTAGTAGGAACAGCTCGGTGAACGAATCAATTTGGGACAAAGTAATTATATTTCCTGGAGTAGGAATCATGACTAATTTGTATTGTATCGCACCGTAAAGATGTTTGCGTACAAAAAATAATATCACATTTCAGTCAAAAAATGTGAGAGTAAAAAGAAATAGCTAAACGTTCACACTCATCACCTTGCAAAAATTCGAAAAAACTCATCAAGGAATAATCAGAGCACATCGTGAAAGGATGCTCAGGTATTTGGCTAAATCACCGTCACGGTTTGCCAAAATGCGTGCTAAATATGGAACGGTGGATTTCCTATAGATAACGATTCTACAGGGTATGGAACGAAAAGTGGTTCGTGTTGAAATGTGAGAGAGACTCTTTGAAAGATCGTTGTGCAGCGGATGCATGGGATCTAAAAGAATTTGGTAAGCAGCTTTCTCATACGCTATGTGCTGATCACTTGGGCTGAATGACAACTTAGTTGGTTGTATGATTGACACACGGTTAATAGTTGATAGTCACCGGTGAACAAATTTAAAGTATTCTTTATGTAAATCTGGAAAAATAACAAGGAAACATTAAAAAAGGATTGGAAAAACATCGGGGTGTGGTGCTTTGTTTCCCCTCGTCGTATCGAAGATTCCTGATTTGAATCGACAACCGTCAGAGATTCTTTGTATCATCAAATCATATGCCAAATTTTGGTCGTCGACCAATATTTTGTATCCGAGCGCAAACCTTTCGATTGTTCCCGCTGAGCGGCTTTTCGATCGTCTGATCGTCAGCAAAAATTAACCACGAAAATAATCTCAGTATACTCACATCTATCCCGATTTTCAAGGTGACTTCTGGCGTGAAAGGCAGGCAATAAGTTTTCAATAACTTGGAAGTATAAAAAAGACATCTGATTGCACGATCGGTTCCTGATCACACATATCAAGAGTGCACTTCTGTGTGGAACATGTGGGTCTACTACTGGCCAAAGTTTACAACAAACTTGCCGTTATGTTCAGTGAATGACGACTGAGACCATGTTGATGACGCATTTTTAGGGTGACACAAATAATTGGGACTTAGGTGGTGGTTCACCATCGGTAGTTTGTGAGCGTCCCTGTAACGCATCAGGATGGTATTTCCGCATATCTGGAGCCGTATAGGGTTGTATTCTAACTAGTCACGTTGCACTCCTGGACTGAATCGTTTAGGTAATATCATGTTGTTTCCGCCAGTCACTTAATGATTTGGCAATGCCACGGGTGTTACTAACCTTGACAGTCGTGATTTGCAGTTTATCAGACACTGCAGCTAGGTAAGTCATTCTATCGACATCGTTGTGGAATTTTATCAGCATAACGTTGTCGTTTTTAGCAACGCCTTATTTGGGGCTATCCACATAAGTATTGTTTTAAAGTTAATTTACTAGATTTACCAATGTTATTGATCCAGCCTAACTAGGACGGAATATTGTCAAAGCGAAACCGGCCACACACATCTAAATCAAATCAGGCGGTAGAATTTCCATCAGTACAGACGATCACAGAGACCAGCGCAAAAATTTTGTCGGTATGGCCTCGTCTGATGATGAAAAGTTTCCGATCCAGAGACGAAGCGCAACGACTACCAGACCGTGAAATATATTTGACAGTGTTTCCTTAATGGTACTTTAGAGTCTTAATTTTTGTAATTGGTAAATGTGTCCACTTACAAGCACAATAACCAGTTTGATCCGCATGTCTTAGTTTTCAAATGAAACACTGTATTTATTTGCATAATTGGCGTTCGGGAGTCTTGTCCAGGGTGTCTCAGAGGTAGAACATGTGCCCGGCAAAGAGGAGGTCGCCCGTTCGATCATAGCTTGTGGAGTTGATCTTTGGACGCGTAGTGCACAAATGAATTTCCCGTTCCGTACAACTTCCGGCTCCCTGTGTCACCGCAAAATAAATTCAAATGGAATAATGTCAGAATGAGAAATTTAGGTTCAGTGAATTTCCCTTCAAGATATCATCTAGTGCAATTAAGTTATCATGTGATCCCGTCCAACAACTACTCCGCTTCCGGCTCCTTGAAAAATTGCTGACTATCAGTTTCCGGCTGCAGTTTGCCGGCTTTCGTGTGGCCGAAAATTCGGTGGCTGATGCATCTTGTGTTTCGCTGTGACTTTTGGGATTCCGAGTCATTTAACTTATTCAAGCTGGGATCGCAAGTTGATCTTGGCATGACTCTGATCTTACATAATGCTAAAGAATCCCGGGGGTGCAGGAAACTGCTGAATGTCTTTGTAAATTTTTTGAAATATCTGACAGAAGCATGCCGGTTCCAGACAGGACAAAGCGAATGGTCCAGTGCATGCAGACTGCAGTTGTAGGCAATTAATTGCAAGTGTTTTTTGGTGATTTGATTATCGAACACCTGTCATTTTTCTTGGCTGTTATCAATGCCAATCTTGAATAACAATATAAGTTTCGCGCGTACTGAGAAATGACTGAAAAATTGCGAGTAACTAGTGAACTTGTCCGAACTTTGTCTCAAGTTTTTCCAGCTACTGGTAAGTCACTACCAGATTTCCGAAAATTTGCCGTTCTTAACCCAAAACTGATTACAGCACTTTCACCCTGTAACCCCGAGTGCAACAATACGGCTATCAGGTCAAAATCATTATCGTAATGTTTTAGCTTTTCCTTGATTGACGTGGAACATCAACTGCCCGATTCATTGTGATCAACCAAAGAACAGTGTTGTTTGACTTTCTACTGGGTTCGATCACGACTACTGTACCCCCTACGAAACATGCTCCGATCCAGGTAATCAGTCTAGCTTGTTGTGGTTTATGAGACTGCTTGACTTGCATTCGGACGAGGACGAATCGACATGGTCATTTGGTAAACATGTAACAGTATGCTACATTATCGATGTGCTAATATTCCTTTAATTGGCTACCCTTAGAAGCTCATCCAATTTGATCTGGTGCATGAGACGGAACGGGGCTGACTGGTCCAAAGGAAAAACCATGAAACGAATGACCAGGACAATCTGTCTCTGTATGCGGATGAAATTGTGCACAGAATATTATTTGTTACACCCGGCTGATCAGATTCAAGTCCGAATTTATGATTCCCAATGAAATATGTTAAATTTTCCTGGACATTTTTTCCCGAATTCCCTGATGGAAGGGACAGTGGAAGATACTGCAAACAGAATAAACGCCTGGTTGTCGAATGTGAAAAACGCAACTAATCAAACCAGTCTCGAGTGTCGAATGCCGCTCTCGGTCCGGACGAAAGCGCACCGAATTGTCTGGTTTACTATCCGATTTCATAGGTTTTGCAATAAGCACTGCCATTTTCTCAGTGTGCTTGACGTGAAATCATATCCAGTTTGTGGTTAACTGCAACGAAATTTAAAGTCACGGTAACGATATAAATGACAGTCTTCATATGTTTCTATTGGCATCCAAAAATACGATTAATGAAGTTTACAACTCTAAATAAACGCTTATTTTCTCAATTGTCGAGTATTGTTAAGCATACACTCAGTTGTGTCTAGGAATCAATAGAGACAGGATTTATACGACAACACTACCATATATTTGTCTTGGTTGAAGTGGGTAAATCCATTCATTCAAGTTACCTGGTCATTAGTAATGATCTAACATAGGTAAAATTGACATTCATAGCACTTATTGCTAAACTCACTATTCAGGTTCAAGAATGTGACTGGATTGCAGCACGTGATTTATGCAAACCGAAAAAAATCCATGCCTACAGGTTTTTCTAACGGAATCAATATGGTCATGTCTGATTATATTGGGTGAATTGTTCAGAAGATGATTGAAAACTAATCCTATACGGCTAAAATTTTCTTTCCATGCCTTTCAACGATCTACTTACTGCTCTATCTGAAAGTTGGTTCAAAACCTCCGCTAATGACGTGAACTGTCCTAAAGTTCAGCTGACAAAAATCGTCGAGAATTTTAGAGGAATCGTTCTTGACTTAGTTCGAATAGGACTAAACACGTCCGGTCCAAACTGAAGTACTGACGTTCCCGATCTATTGGGACCCATTTGCTACATAAACTAGATGATATCGAAACACCCATAGAAATGAGCGTTATAACTTCATAGAGAAAACACAAACTGCTTTTTGACTCTGAGGAGTGTAAGGGCACTTGACTAAAACATTAAGACGAAGACAGTTGGTTGTCAACTGTTCTAGGTATGCTGGAACAAAACGGTCCGGATTAGTCACAGACTGACGTGCGCACTCATTTACGGCTAAACTCACTTGGATGATGATATGCATTGTATGATTACTAATAGTATTCAGGACCTAAACACTTGCATCGCACTTTAATTCGTTGTATTTACCAGCGGAATATCGACACCGTTAAGCAACTTACGCAGATTTTGGTTTGACGATCGGGTCGATAGGGCGTAAGTCAATGCATAACATATCTTTGCCTTGGGCTCTCGGCTTTTCATTGATTAACTCCAGATCAGCTTCATCTACGTACGAAACGGAATGGGCTATCTAACTTGGCCAATAGAACAAAAATTTGGAAAATGCCTCCAGCAGATCAAAAGAAATGGTTAATTACATTTTATTCCTGAATCAAAATTTCGGTCTCTAGTAACGACAACTTGAAAAACCTTTTGCTATGGCAGAGGCTTTCCAAAGGCAAACTTCAAGTAAGTGTGCAAGTGAAACTGTCAATGACAGCCATTTTGTTCACGAAGATATGCATACTGTTTCAGGCATTTTCGAGCATAACATTGCGTGAAGGCTTTGAAATTTTAGCTGTTGTTCATAAAATTTGTCTGAGTGCAATAAATTTGGTAATTTGCCTTTGGCTTCGTGAGCTGTCAGGCACATGCAAACGTATGCACCTGTCGAGATATGCAAATAAGTGTGCATCACGTACAGGTCCGATGCACTGATTGACACAAAAGAATTGCAACATGCCCGTGACATTACAGTATCGCGTTATCAAGTTCACGATCAAAGTGACGAACGGCAATGCTTCCGGGGCCTTGAATGCAGGCCTTTAAGGAGTGGAAAACAAGCGCGTGCAAAGTAACGTGTGCTTGTGTAAGGCAAACGTCCAATTCGCGAGCTTTGTGCCCCTTGGACACAAGATGAGTCTAATCCGTTGTTCTGGATTACATTTAGAGAATGCTTTGAAATCCGGAGACATTTGATAAAAAGCTGCAGTACATACGGGAATTAGTGCTGACCAACGATTATCCGCATGCATTTTTCGTAGTTTTATCAATAAAATGGGTTTAAGTGAGACAGTCCTTTTGAACCGCTAGAATACCATTTATCTAATACCATTGGACGAACCTTCCCTGCTTACTGTTTGGCAATCCATGTGTTGGCTCACCAGAGCGTCAACCTTTTGTTTTATATCAGTTCATGTAGTCGCAGTATTGCTTGGTGCATAGGACACACGACAAGGCAACTATTCCAAACGATGAACGAGCACATTTGGGCTTCTATCCACCAGGGCTCGGTAGAAACAGTAAGCAGTGGCGGACACTAAGCGGCTTCCAAGATGGTCCCAGGAACATCAAAAATCAATAGCAAGGGTACAGGCACAAGATCTTTGGCAGTCACTAACTCCATGACAGTTTGACTGTTAGGGCCGGAACCTCTAACCTTGTGCGAACATTATCGTTGCCTTGAGTGGGAAAATTGGCACGATAATCAAAGACACGAGCCCTGTTTCTACCCAACCAATATCATGACTGCTTTATTTTCATACCTGCACTTTACTTTCATCATTGACATATTTTGGCCAATCTCTTGGTTTACACCTTCACCGCGGAGTAAATAGCTGCTCGTGCCAATGGTGCGGAGCACTGGATTTTGAAAACTGTTTCGGAGACTTTGCGATCCTTTCGGAACCGGCATATCTGGGATGAATGAATTGCACAAATCGCAGAGTCGAGCTACTGCTGTGCTTAACGTATGCAAACACATGGCGTAAAAATTAAGTCAGTTGCCTACTGCTAGTCAGTCAGCCTCAGGGTGCTATGAACCTTACACCGGGCGAATGGAAGACGAACGAAGAGACGACTGTAACAAATTTTGATAGTAAAATCGCATAGTTCCCGTTCACATTTGCCACGATGTGTCATTAGGAGGACCAATTGACGTTGTTCATGAGAAGTTTGCCTCTTACTGAAGCTGACTGGGAAAAACCGTAATCCGAGCAAACTTGGAAAATCGATCCGGGAGAGGTTCCACGCATCGTATTTCAACTGGACGCAGATGTACCCGAAGCCAACAAAATTCCTTATCGCCTCTTTGAGAAACGCAGCAGGAGGTACGGTATCCATGGCACAAGCAGGGATAAGAACTCAGCGACCGAGGATACCGACAGATGTGCTAATGGTTGATTGGAAGTTGCATGTATTAGAAAGCCAGAAGAAATATTTTGAATAAGATTGATAGAAATATCTTGCCTTTTGTACCATGGTGAACTCGTTCGAAACAGTTATGAAGTCGAGAAAAAAAAATAAGTTCAATGCAGTGATCAAGACTTTGTCGGTTCCATTCGTGTCCATTCAACCTAGTATAGGGTAATAGAATTTTGACACATCTGTTGCTGTTCAGTCCGATTCCTCTGCTTCGAACATGTTTATTTCCAATATAGCAAACAGTCAATCAAATCTCGCCCTTCTAATGACTTATCTGCAGAGAAACTCTAAACAAAACCCATGCGGATGGTTTTCGATCTTGTCCCCATTGCATTTTGAATGTCCCATTCGGTGGACTAAAGAAACTGAGTGATTTTCTAACGTTTCGGAAACCGAATATGCCCATTTCCAGTAAGTAAAATCCGTGAATCGATTGGATCCAGACGAATGCCATTCAAATATTGCAAAGCTATATAGGCAGACAACAAATGGCAGATCTTTCGGGAATAGGCTGTTAATTTCAAGAGGAAGAGTCGAATATCTAGGAATCTGTTATAAACTATTTAATTTCCCATTATTCCACCCTCGATTTGCGGGTGTAATGGTCGCCTTCACGCGCGAATGCTTGTTTTCATATAAAGCTTTCTCTTGAGACTTTTATCGACCATCCTACCCTACTCAATCTCAGCCTAAATATTTAGCCTACATATAAATACTGGACGGATCTGCTCATTACCTCTAACTTCTCAAATATTTTACTTTATCCATAGCAGTCTGGTTCTTTGAAAGGTTCAGTTAGTAGAATTACTGATATGTCCACAAGTCAGATGTTAAAAATGGACTATCAATCTTACACGTGAAAACAGAACTTGCAATGGACTTCAAGAATTGTGAGTTTCTTAAAGGCGTTTGCTACAACCTCTGGTTTTCGAAGTACATGTTTCCAATTACATTGATTAAATCCGTCCCATTGTCTCAACCACTGACATTTCACCGGTAACCAATACTAACGACTTTGCAGGATTAGCAAAAACTTATTCTCGTCATATCACTCGCCATCTGTTATACGACCAGAACAGTATCCATCAGTTTAACTGAAGGAGAAAGTAGGTTCTAAATCGCATTACACGAATCAATATTGACGGTATAATAAAACTGCTACAAAGTTCTATTCTCCTGCACGAACAATGTTGTGACCAGACAAGTGAGGTGGAAATTTCCCGATTAACGTTTTCCCAGTTCATCCACAATCATGGAAGGCCTTAGCCAAAGATAGAGGTGTGCAACTTTACTCCGCAACATTCTGATAAAAATTGCCAGTCAGCAACCGAAAATAACTCTCCAAGTCGATTTCTATTCCGTAAACCATGTAATATTGATATGACTTTATTTTTACACGACAAGAGGTCAGAAAACAACAAGACAACACCTCGATGACTGCAATTTGAATGGGTATCAGCTACATTGGTCTCACGAGTCCCGACCACAAATTGCATTACCACTCAGGGACTATTAAGAGATTCGTCGATACCAAGGGACTGCAAAATATTTGTCATATCAGTGGAATGGAGTGAATTGTTGCAAACTGTTGAATAGATCTCTCATAGTCTTAGTGGTTCTCGGGCGCTTGTAGGCTTTAACTGATAAACAGAAGTCAAACCACAGATTGGGAGCAAAGTTAATGGATTTTGTTTCTGTTTATCCATTATCCTGACCAGCGATCGAGTTATTGGAGAACATTATACCAACCACGTCAATCGATAATCTGGACGAAAATGTCATATGATGAAGTCTGTTAACAAGACCAGACCAAATAGATCACCGAACTGATCGGTCACTAAGTGATCATCAGGAACAAAAATACACAATTCGATTTTGATTAATAAACATACTTTTTGTCTGCCCGACTTAGATTTCCTCATTAGGGTTAATAGGAACTGGAGAGACAGGCCGCGAGATAAAATCGATTAGGACTTCACGGCCGAAGGAGAGTAGACTTCTCTTCCTTTTTGTCTGTTTTAAAACCATCTGCTCTTTCAGCAGGCGTCAAACCAATCCTTCACGCCCACATAGATAACGAGATTTCGGGGACAAATTATGTGACAAACTGCGTGATGGAAACCACCTGCGGATGAAACGACGATTGTTGTTCATAGACTACACCTTCAATTTCAGTAATTTTCTCTCTCCCAAAGAAGAAGGGGATCAACTATTACCAAACATTTACCCCTTTAGAAAACCACAAATAAACTGATGCAACTGATCAACCAGTAACGTTGATATGGCAACTAAAATCTGCTCCATTAAGAGACATTATGAAACAAAACGGATTTGGAAATCACTTGACAGGAATCTTTAAAACAGTACAGGTTGGCCCATGTGGCTGCAGTATGGCAATCCTGGAACTTAATAACTGGTAATCCCTTATGTACCTTAGAATAGAGTACGACCACAACGAATCGAGAAGGTAATCGACCCGCAGCAGTCACCCGGAATAGCAACAACGAATATGTCAAAAGCACTTCCCGGCAGACCAAGACCACGGTAGCAACAAACGCGTGCAGCGTAGCCAGAATTCAGATAGACACCACGAGTCCCTCAGCTGACAGCAACAGTTCAGGTCGCGACTCCGAATGGAGGTCCAAAAGAAGGAAAGCAAGAGTGTTCGTAAAGCGGTTGAAATGGCTTGGAAATGCTCAGCTAGTCAGAAGTTGGATCTCGCTTGAGCGTGGTCTGAACAAGAACAATACACACGGCCGAGCAGAGATTGGGAACTGTGACTAGTTTCATGTGAACCGCCCATTTGCCTTCCAACTACAGTATGACTGAAATGGCAAATAATTGGAGTACTTTAAAGGATTTTGCCAACGGTAAAACTATGAGAATAATTGATGCCATTTGTTGTCGTTGGGGTCTTGAATAACGCGGTACTTGGATTGGAAGGAGGATGGGTGCAAATGCACCGAAGAAAATAAACAATAATTCACGAGGTGGTATAATTCAGGACCACTTTGTTTCAGTTATCTAATTGCAAATCGTGCCTGTTAGCTAAAGAAATAGCCATTGGTATTCATATACGTTTGACCTTCTCTTATTTTTCTGCTTTTTTAGTGAAAGATTTAGTCCGCGAGGTAGGTTACTAATTTTAGGGGCGACAAATGATCGAGACTGTCCACTCCAACGACCGAACTGTTGACGTCGAACAGATTTAATTGTTACGTTCTATCTTCCCACCCCCGACTTAGTTCCGACTGAATTTCAGAATGACAACGAAAAAACTTTAGTGGCAGTACAGTTTCGACAATTTGCTAAATGCTGCAAGTACGTAGGCTTTTGCTAAGTTTGTACCATCCAGTCGAAATCCCGTAGCGTTTAGAGTTTTGTCCAAATTCCAAGCATAAGGCCTCCTTTATATGGTGTCAAAATAAGACAAAATTCAGTTCGTGATTATTTGAATGAAACGGGTGGAGCTGCCAAGAGTGTTAGGTGTTTCCGCAGGCGAATAGAAAAAGCGTCAATCTAACCCAGACTGATAGAACAGGCTAAATGAGAAATTAATATCCGTAAAAAATGACAGAAAGACTTCGCGTTTACGTGACAGTGATTCGCCTTCATGAGGTCTCCGAGAAGCAGACACGCCCCGACGAACGAAAGCGACCTGGATCCAAAACTCTATCGAAGGTAACACATTTCCTGTAATAAGAAGGTCCCGGTATCCGCGAAAAACGACAGAACTAGTATTTCATCTTAATACGGTAAGCTAAATAATTTGGGTTCAAAAACAATAAATTAACCAATAACAATGGAATTCAAGGTAATATTAGCAGTGAAACATAAGTATACGATGCAAATCCATTAAATAACTGATCAATATGACTTTGTCTTGTCTTATTACGATAGATGCATAGGACCTTGTGAGTTTTCTCTATATTCTCTTATTTGTTTTAGGTCCGCAAATACTATGCTAGTTTTCCTATAGAAATTTGCAACAGACACTAATTTCTGCTTGAGTCCTTCCTTCCTAAAGACACATTTCACAGAACTGTCACAGTTTCTGAGAAGTTAGATTGTTCAAGATACTGCCTCAAAATGGGATATTCATCTGGGACTTACACGTATTCCACTAGTTCCGACAGTAAACTGCAGCAGGTACTGAAAGGAATATGATTGAACCCACTCGTCAGTAAAGGCAATCGAGTCAAAATTGAATTCAATTCAGAACTAAATTACAAGCTAATCAATAAATGGGTTATAAGTCAGAATTGCGAATATTTTCAGACTGAAATTTTACGCGTATCTAGATATCAGTAGATCTCATCATTTGAGTGGGTAAAAGGTTAGATTCAAATAATATCAGCGAGCCTTGAAGATTTGCTGGGGAAATTAAGTGAGCACATAGAATTCCCTGTTCTTATAAATGATCAAAAAGATAACAGCAATCCAACACGCCCTCACAGTCCGATCTGAACATTCACGTTGCCTCCTAATTACGGGTGTTCATGATACTCATATGTGCATGACTAGCAACTAAAAGGCAATCACTGCAAAATATGTCACTACTAAAGTGAAAGAAAAATTTGAGTTTGAGGGCTTCGAGCAAGATGATAATGATCCCTACAATAATAACAATAATAATAATAAGGACACAGGATAATAGTATGTACGACTATTATTACTGCTATTATTCATCGGATGATAATACAGTTGCTGAGGATTCGGATGATAATGACGATGATAACGACATTATTAGTGTTCCTAGGCTAATCAGTTTTATTTGTCAAGTCCCTAGCTTTTCTTTGAAGCTATTCGCTGCCTAATTCACAACATTTATGGTTTGTTTATTTGTTGTTTTTTTGAAGTAGCTTTATCTTTGTCGAGTATTTCCCTAGGTTGACTCCCTACTGTGATTTCCAGAGTGTATTACGTCAATATACGACTGGCTCTGATCATGATCAGTTAATGCACTAAACACTCGCATTCTGATACGGATAGAGATTGCCAACTGTGCTCGCCTATTTGAACATGTTGACAGGAGGTCGGAGGGTGAAGAAACAATGATGCACCCGCATAAGTCACCCTGATGATTTAACCTTTATTACCGGGAAATACATTTTTCAATTTCCAGGTGACTGTAAATGCGTCTGTTTGATCCCAGACTGTCCATTCATTTGTCAGGTTGAACGATATTGATTTCTCTGTCTGGTACCGATAAAAAATTAATCTTCCTATTCAGATAATTCAGTTGTTCGTCCTCGTTTCGTGGAAGGGTTGTCGTAAAGTTGGCTGGTTGAAATTTTTCTTGCTGTAGGGGACCTTCCATTTACAAACCTAGTCAACTTTGACCGTTAAAATAGAATGTATTTTGGCACAGTTGCTTCTTCATATTCTAGTACTAAGTTTCAATAAGGTATGCTAATAGCGGTTAAAATTACAATAGAACTAAAGGTGATTGAGGACTTCGAGGAGCTCTGTTAGCGTTGGAATGATTGTATCGAGATGAATCCAAGCAAGTTATACGAACCGACATGATTCAAGATGCACCGCTTGTTTGCGATGCGGATTTCAGTGAAATAAGAGTTTTTTCTGTGGTTTTATGATTAAATTGAGTTCCGTGTTACAAATTCACATCATTACGAATCGACGAGTACGTAATATAAGCGCGTGTACATGAATACGCATAAACCTAGGTTAAATCTGTTTGCAGATCACTTACAGTAGAAATTATTGCTGAGGACGAGCCCAGGAAGGAAATGAAAGGAAAGAAAACAGCACGAGTTGATTGCACAAACTGATTATTCCATTCACCAACTCCGAATCATCGGATGTCCATGGAATTCCCTGATCCATCCTGGGGGTTGGCCGATCATCAAACCCAAAGCGGAAGTTTGATCGAACGAATCCCCATGAAGGTCTTAACAACAAAATTCAAGTCAGGTTTCGGGAGCTCGATTTGTCAAATGGGGTGTCCGCCACTCTGTGGTGAGCTTCAGAGCGGCAGCATTGTCCATGGATATCACGCACAACCTCATAATAACTCGTTTACTCTCCACCTTACTTCCAGACAAACAGGGAAAATCATATAAGGTCCTGATATGACGGACCACTGTCTACTGCTTACCTTTTTAACAGCAATGAGATATCCCGCTGGGGTACAACAAGCATTACAGAATTCGGTTGAGTCAAACTATACTTCTGCTACGTTACAATAAAATGTGATGCACACCGAATGGACCGTGCAAACGTCAGATTAACCAACATAATTTCCTTAAATGTTCTGGTCATTTGCATGTTGCCATTCTGGTGATTGAATTTAACCGTGTAGCTGTACACTAAAAAGAAGTGATTTGCATTAAATGATGTTATCGGCTATTAGAAACCTAAATGGTCACGATAATAGGTACTTGTTATGCATCATTTCGTATGGTCTGTCTATGAACTGAGAAACAGCACATCGATCAATGAAAACAAAAACTGAACGCGCCCACGAACAAGCAAAAATTGGTTGGTGTACAATCTCTTTGAAAAAGGTCACTGCCGATTTTGTTGCGTAAATAATGATATTTCTTTCAAGCAAAGATTCCGGGATTAAAAATACTGTTTTGTTTTTCCTTTTCGATGTTATTTAAATGAGGAATAATTCCACGTAGGTTGTTGTCCTACGGCTGGTGGTTTTCCCATTTCGGCTCTGTTCTGTAAGGAATTAGTCAAGATTCTATCATGAGACATTGGTTAAGCGGTCTTTCCTGATGTGCATCTACTTCAAGTGTCCCGGTTCAAGCAACCCGATTGCCGACCACAGTCCCCACTTGGTAGCCCTGAGTTGGATGTTCTAGACGAGTAATCCAGTAATAAAAGGATAAAAATAGGTCATGAGCGAAAGGCTCACGCTTCTCACTGGGCGGTGGTAGTGCAGCGGTTAAGGTCGTGGCGTTTGGGCGTGGAGGCCGCGGGTTCGAGGCCGCCCACAGCTGGTCAGCTCGCCCACTTGGCAGCCGTCTGACGGCCGCAAACCTCCTCTTGCAAATGATTCACATTATTGTTTCATTAATAAGAAGTAGAAATAAAAGATAAAAAGATATGAAAACGCAAATCAACTCGTAATAATTTCCCAAGTACATTTTGTGAAATATTCAACAGATCCTTGACCACGTTACAGTGTAAGCCACAAGCCACCAATCAAACATTTACCAACCTAGATGTTACCGAGGCAAAATGATAGACAAATGGTACGTAAGCTGATCACCTCTTGGTCAAGTGAGCAAGTAGCTTACAGTAGAATCATCACAGAACTTTAAGCTGGCACTGAATGACATGATGGCAATTGCTAGAAAAGAAAACGACTGTTGTAAGCTGCGAATCTGAAGAAGATTAAGAAGAAACAGAAAATTAGCAGCGGGTCATATGGGTCACTAACCAGTCATCTTGGCTAATGTAAACCCAAGTGCACAAGGGATTTGACGTCAAGGAAGGAATGCTTTGCTGAACGGACAAGGTCCTGGCATTTGGACGTGAAGGTCGCGGGTTCGAGTCCGCCCGCAGCTGGTCAGCTTGCCCACTTGGCAGCCCTCTGCTGGCCGCGGCCCCTTTCTTGAAAATTGATGTGCATTGTTGTTTCATTAATGAAGTAAAAGATAAAAGGCAAAAAGATAAAAGATATAAAAAGATAAAACTAGGACCTGCGCTCCCATCATCGTGCTTTGCAAAGGACGCCATGTGGGATTTAAAATAAACCGCAGTCCAAAATATGATGTGCAAAAGACCATTCGAAGCCCATTCAAATGTGCAGCGAACATTAACACACATTTCGAGAAAAGACTAAAGCATATATATTCTGCCGGCTAACAAAGGCACCTCGGCTAAGAACAGTTAAGGTGAGAAGGCGAAGCAACAACAACACTACCGTCTACCATTTATTCGAAACCGTTCCAGTCGCAAAACAGAACAGAAGAACGGAATCCACAAGACTATTTGGCAGACTATAAGACATGGAAAAGAGGAATGCAGGAAAATGAGGACTAAGACCACAAAAGATGCACAACTGTACGGATCGCAATGACTCGCAACGAAGGGGTTCTGTTCAAATTCACCGTCTCCATTCTTGGAACTCCAACAATTAGATTGGATAAAGAACGGCCGAGGCGTCTGAGACTACTGGTTGGCAGGTCAGATCACCCTGCAACCAACAATCAGTAGTTCTTGGAAAAGCTACTGATCATAGATATGGACAAAGACGAAGTAATGATTTCGTGTGATTTCACCGCGATATTTGATTCAATCATTCTGGATCCAGCACTTAAAGAAAGTATTCCAACGAAATCAGTACCGGGACCAAACGGCTTAAGAAGCACTGGAAGTTGGCCCATAAACTGAGGTTAGATTTGACGATGACATTTATGAACAATTCAAATGGTTATGAGACACCCTTTAGCTGGACGATGGTGTTAGGTATTGCGATCTTGAAGTTGAGCCACTTACCGACCGTAGTACGGGACACGATTCCCAGCTAAAGGGAGCCTTGTAGCCACATTACTGGAACTGACAACACTACCAAAATTAGTAACGTTACTAAAATTAATGGCTTTGTTCGTTCAACGTAAGGCAGATTTATTTTGGGGTCAACGTCAACGTTTGGTTACCGTTACTATAAATGCAACCGAACTGAGATGTCATTGCCTGCTCACTAATGATGTCATTTCGGGTGCTGATGAAACGTTTACGATCTAAATGCCTGGCTTAGCGACCACAAAAAATTGAGACATACTGAATCTTTATTGTACTGCGGTTAATTTTTGCGATTATGGCCAATGGGTTTTGTTAAATGATGCCTTCGACGAATAGGTGCACCACTGTTTTGTTTCATTCGTTTTCTGAAAATAAGTAAGCGATAATGGTGTGTTCCACTACCGGGTCTTTAATACCACAGTTCGTTTGCACATGCTACGTTAATTTCTTCGTCCGAACTTCGAAAGTAAACGTGTCTAAATTGACTGGATGCGCAAAGCCCCGGGTAAACAAAAAGGCTTCGGAGAACCTAGCCAAGTGTATTTGTCCACGGAAGATGGAGACACTAATCTAAGTATGAACCGGATATGAAGTGAGCAATCCATTGGTTCAACGGTCGTCGAAAATTCGGCACAATCAGGTAAAATCTAACCGGGACACTTCTCCTTCCAAGTAGACTCAATGCCGCCAACACAACCTGAACATACCTCGGGTGGTAGTAAAGTGATTAAGTATTCATTATCACGTACGCTTTACTTTCCACAATACAGCCATTGACCTGATGTTAGGCTGCAGTCGGTCACCGTTAGACGAGAACGAACAGAATCCAAAGGAAGTCGTATTTCATGAAATAATTCACCATATAATATCATCGTTCAACTTACCATGACGAAACTATGGAAGCACTGTACAGCTGTTTCATCCTTTTTAGGAATCATCAACAGTGCAAATGGACCGCATCCGAACTGGGACGCGAACCCGGGACGAACGATTCTGAAGTCGTATTTGTCCTCATACTTTCGGAGAGGATGCATGAATCAGATGCTATGCATTTTGAGCAGTTCTATCGGCAAATTAAGTACCAGCAAAAACATGGCAAAGAAGAGGAGAAAGAAAGAAAGAAGGCGAAGAATGAAAAACTAAGCAGAATTCTCCAAACATGTTAGATCATACAGTCTGTACCACAGCATTAATGTATATTCATATGGGTCCACGACTTCTCTTTGGATTTGGTGCTACCGACTTCGCCAACCGAAGCAAAGAGTTGACTCAGAAGACTCTACTCCAAGACCTCGATCAGAATGCCTACCCAGTAGGCCTGTAAAACAATTTGAAGATCACGTAACCCACAGAGGCCGGCCATGGATCACTTATTCCATATGTCCGGAATAAAGCCAGATATATCCTGGTATAAAGCAAACCGGCAATCAAAAAGCCATTCCTCGGAATAACTTCCTCACCGATTGAGTTTATTTCCAAAAGGCTGTAAAACCCTACGAATTTACCTGGCGAGGAACTTTCTGGGTTTTAATTACTGGATAGAACACGAAAAGCTCTGATAGCGTTCGCGGTCAATTTGTAAATATAAATGGCACACAGATAGGTGCGATACGTCAGATTGCTTGGGTAGATTAAACCACAGAGGATTACTTGTAATTAGTAGGGATGATTTACGCTTGTTAACGATTTACGAGTTACGTGTAAGCGAACTAGAATTTGAGACACGGAGGAGTGCCCTTTATCAAACTGAACTGTGAAGAAACAGGACCACTTCTGCGATGTGTTAACATGTCACATGATTCTTTTAGACCGTTTACGTAAAACAGTCCACGAATTATATGAGATTCCTTCAGCAGCTGCAAGAAAACAGCATACAGGTTAAATTCCCCCGGTCAAATAATCACCCTGGTCTCCACGGTAAATAAGGCATCCATGTTTTTTGGCATCTGAGTGCAAGCAAGTGACTTGTGCAGTCCGATTAGTACTGTTTCATTGAAAGCTCAAATCCGCCAGTCAGTATTGTGTAACAAAAATCTGAAAGATGAAATAAGGTGAACGGTGTGTTGGTCTGCTGTCAAGTGTTCAGTGATTGTTGACCTGAAGTATTGATCAGAATAATTTTCCGTCGCATTTTCCGAAATCTGTCTGATCAGCCGTAGTCGAAACGTTCGATCAGTCCAACTGGATGATATTTTACTAAAAGGATAACTGGAATCGAGGGATAATATATGAGAAACTAGTGTCGAACTAGCGCCCCGTGCTTTGCCGTCCTGTTGAAAGAAGCCAGGGTGAATTCAGAGTGAACAGTGAAGGAAATAGGGGAACAAATTTTGACAATCGTTTGTAGCTCCCGAAACTCTCAGCAGAAGGCGCAAACGTAGCCATTTTTAGGAACGAATATCCAGTTTGAATTGTTTTCCCCCTTTTTGCTTCCTTAATTTAATAAAATAATAATAATGCGCATCATTTCTCATGAAATAGATCACGACCATCAGAAAGCTGCCAAGTGGTGAAGCTGATCGGCGGTGGAAGGATTCGAACATGCGATCTTCACGCCCTGAAGTCACGATCTCAGTCCCTTTATCACCCCCGATCTATTTCTAGTTGGTGTTCAGGTCTTCATACATAAATATCTGAAAGAGGTAACTGTGGATAGGGAGTTGGATTCTGATTGAACTACAACTCCGGGAACAGTGGGCGGCTAAGTCTACAAATCCATTTAAGGATTCTACACCAATTTGGACCCTATTTTGGATCTACGTCAAATCAAGCCAGGTCGCTTCAAAACTGCATAACTGGGTAAGTCTATTGGGATTTTTCACAAGACCTGGGAACCGTGCGTCTGCTGGAAAACTGAAGACCAGTGAACAGTCATACCAAGTGCCTTGCGGTACGTAACCGCTCATATTTCCATGTCAAACGGATTACTTTTTAGAATTAAGTGAAAGCAAACGAATAGCTCAGCTGGATCAGGATTCCGAGTCATTTTGACGTTAATTCGACTTAATGCGCCAACCGCTACAAATCAATTCGTTCTCAGACCCAACCCGAAAAACACATGCAAGCATGCGTAAACGGAAAGCGTTTACTAGAAGGCAACGTGAATGACGGAGTAAACTGAATGATCATTAATATTGATTGAAAATGGAAAGAGGCAACAGTGCAACCTGAAGTAAATGTGAATTCTGGCAGATTATATCGGATTTCCACCATGCCTTAGTTTTGACGATTTACTTTGTCAAATTGTCCGATAACCGAAACAACTTTGTGTTGGGCAGTTGAACGCGTCATCGTCCTGTGGAGGACGGAACTGAGGTACTGGATCGAGGACTCAAAACTCAGCTGGTACATTCGTATGCACGTGAAGTGGAACTGGAATGGACAGGTTAACGAGAGCTAAAACAAGAAAAGGTTGTATTTGTACCAGATTTGTTGGTCTTTTGAGAATCGAAATGACGGCAACTGGGTGCCACAGATCAGGAACGGAACGTCTGCGTAGAGGCGGTCCAGTGAGAGTGGCGATCGATACACAGAAGCCGCACATTTTGCAAAACAGATGGAAAGTATGGTAGATGACAGACACCGGATGGATGTGAAAAACGGAGCATCAAAGTGGTTCACACCGACCATATAGTCTCGGCCTGCAACTCGTTTATAGCTAAAAATGGCATATTAGCGCACATGAGATTAACAAATTCAACGGAAAAATATATCTTGCTTATAAGGCTGGACAAACAGCATAACTGACTCTTCATGTCCTATACCCAGAATCTCGTCTTTCTGTTGAATTTACTTTTTCCATGCGTAGTGGCCTTTAACTTTTACAATCTGCTGAACACGTATTTGAGTTTTCACAAATGACAAAATAACTGTTAGCAAGCAGAAAGGTAAACTGACAGAAATACACGTGCTTCCATATGGCTGTGACTGACTCCTGGTAGCGGGCATTAGATAAAACTAAGATGCGCTCGCTTTTCGGAGACCCTAAATTTGGCGCAACTTTCAGCAAAATTGAACGTTGTGCACTAGAATCTCATAAGAATCGTTAGAAGCGTGACTGGGTGTTAAGTGGATTAAAGAATCACATGGTGATCCGTCGGAAGATTTTGTCAGTAGTATGATTTTGCATACTACTGAGAAGAAAAACCAATATTTCCGGGCCTTGCGTCCTCTTTCTTGGCGTTAGGCTTCCTTAGCTGACGGAGGAAAATCAAGTTCTCCTTCTCCAACGAAGACGAATCGCCATGTGATTCTTAAATTCACTTATCATCCATATACGCTCCTAACCATTCAAATGAAATTCTAATGAGAAACCAAGAAACAAGCACAAATCATCGCATCAATGTAGGGATGGTTGGACAGGAGAGAACCCGGCACGCATACCTGAAGGGCGGCAATAATCACGAACCCACTCGTCTGTTTCCGAGTACATTTTTTTTCATTCATTCGCATACAAAGCTTACCACTGAGAAGTTGAACGTTGTGTATTTCAAATTAAAACGGGCGAACATTTGCACCTGAAAACCACGGTGAAAATGAATGGCCATGGACACGATCATTCAGTTTTGAGTAAATAAAATGTCGAAAAGAATTCTTATCTTGGGGCAAACTTTGAGTAATTTGCTTAGATTACTTCTAGGGAAAAAAATTAGAACCATTCTCATGGATCGTATCACGATAGCTAAGCGAATCTGTGACCTTTCTCGTCTTTATTTTCATCAGTCTATCACCAACTTGAATGACATGCTAAAAGATTGATGTCTGTTAACCTCAAACCAAGCTGATCACGAACGAAAGTTGAGAAGAAAAGTCGATTTTAAAGAATAAATGTATTCTGTCCGGTGGCATGGAAAACCCATGGCTCATCTGGTCGAAATAAACAGATTGTACCAGACCAACCGAATTGGACCACAGACAAAATAAACCCAAAGTAAGGGCAGACAAACTTATCCTAAAGGCAAACTTTCTATCAGCCAAACCCAGTCTGAAGTTGGCTGTACATTATTCACGGTCAGTGATACAGTACAAAAGCTGATTGAAAAAAACATTTTTCTGCGACTGAAACCTGGCTTGCTCCAGAAAACTGAATCTGTTATCCACTGGACTAGAATGAAACACCCGGAGACTGCCAGCCTGCCTGGCTCTTTTGCATCTTATCCCAAAACTATTTGAAAACAGAAATGTAAATTTCATGGCTATTGCTGGTCTATTTCTCTCTGATTAGCAACGCATTTATTAAACTGTTCGAAAATCAGTTGAATTGCATCAATTTACGACCAACTTGTTTATTCAACTTATAAGTTACTGTACGTTTGGTCCAGAAAATCAATTACAGAACTTCGAGAAAAAGAATGTTGTTCTGATAGGGCAACCAAACTGGAACATAATCCCCATAGATCCTTTGTCGACTTGCTCTTTTGCACAGTTTAGGACAGTGCACACAAAGTCGTAAAGAAATGACAAATGATCACCTGCCAACTAGTTTCAACTGCGAATTTGATTTGGTTTCCTAAGCCGACTCGTTCTATCTTTTGTCTTCATTGACACTAATTGAGCCAATACAATGATCGCGTGATTTCACGCACTTGTCTGCTTTCGAGAAAATTGCACGGTCTGCAATTTCTTGCTTCTTTCATGGAGTATGCTGTCAAAATATGGTCACTTTTTGTAAGCAATCGCAATGTTTTCATGTTCATATTAGTATTGCACCACTTGAACCCATCCCATCAGAGAGCGCAAACGATTACCCCTAATATAACAGTATCGCTGATACCACACTTCTTGAAGTTACTGAACGATATCTCGTTTAATATCCCCGAATTTAACGAACTTTAGTTTGCCAAGTTGTTCCTGCAAAAACCGGCAACCATATGCCTGTTCCAGTCAGTTATCCGATCAATAGAATAAGCTCATCTTGCAAGCAATTCTCCACTTTCCCACTAGACTCTCATTTGAACCATTAGGAGCGTGAATGGATGGTAAGTCCATTTAAGAATCATATGTTGATTCGTGGGAGGATTTTCGTTCGTTAGGCAAGGCTAACGTTAAGAAAGTGGACACAAGGCCTGAAAGTATTGGTTTTTCTTCTCCGTAGTTTATTTTGCATAAGAAAGAATGAACAAAATTTCCTCAGAGTCACAATTCTCGATAGATTTGGATGAGGGAACGCATTTTGATCATTCAATAATCAATTTGTCAATTGTTGAATTGCAATCAAAATTTGATAAGTTGGCATAACAGGAAGATGGAACCAAATGGGTTAACAAAATTCAAAGATTACCTCCTACGTAGTTCAATCGTGGTATT
The DNA here is from genome assembly GCA_008360955.1 of Fasciolopsis buskii. NCBI lineage: Eukaryota > Metazoa > Platyhelminthes > Trematoda > Plagiorchiida > Fasciolidae > Fasciolopsis > Fasciolopsis buskii. The sequence goes on along the minus strand of LUCM01008934.1, from coordinate 4,471 downwards.
CCCAACGTATTACTTTCTCCGGTTCATTCAGTCAATAAATGCATACTATGTGTTTCCACTGGTTTCATGAATCCCCGACTAAATTATCCTACAAACAGTTGGGTATGAAATGGGCTATTTATGGAGGCAATGAATATGCATCGTTAATATCCTTCTCATGGTTAGTTTATTCTCAAATATGCAATCGAAATATTTTTCTATTGTATGTTATCCGATAGCCAAACTGTTTCTCCTAATCAGTACCCGATAGGCTAGCGAATATTCTTGTGACATGACCTTGAGAGGCCCGGAAAAGCGATGCCTTTTTTACTTTTCGGCTTCGCTTAACGCCTGAATCCGATTCAGTTCAAATGTTTGTTAGACACTTTCTAGATTGAACCTGTGCCCCTCTTCCCATCCAATAATCCCCGTATGCGTCTATCCACGGAAAGAGCCGGATAATATTCAGATTATTTAAAGCCATTGAACCAACACTGAAAATTTGACGTCACTCTCACGTCGTGTAGGAAAATTCCATCTAACTGTTTGTCACTATTCCTTAATGCTTATATTCCCCCAATTATCTGGCAGACAACAATGTTCGGTTGCACGGAAGACTAATGGAAACAATCAATCGAAAGCTCCGGGGTATTCATCATGTTTTTTTATCAAAAGATACCATGGGATCCAACTGGCGAAAATGAATATAGTTTAGATTGGTGATCCTGGAAATGAAATGATAGTTAGGTACCAAAATGATGTAATCCCTGGAGCTTTCGATGAGCTCGGAAACTTCAGAAAACACTGCACTGGTAAGTAAACAAGCCATGTCAGTCACAATTACCAGCATTCTCCCTGCACCACGTAGAATCCATGTCAACTTAGAAGTGAGACAAATTCTACTTTGAATCGAATTTTTTTACGCATACTGCAGTTTTATAGCCCGTATACGAACCTACCTGTGACGGATAGATCCGAAAAATAAAAGTGCCATCACCATCTCGTTGCTTTGACTTGGATATCATAAAGGTTCTCCATTTGACAAGATGTAGTCACTCGTTCATAGTTTCTCCATCGATAGCGGGCAACACGAATGTCCAAGAATGCCTCAGAATGCACTCAAAAAGGATCAACGCAAATGGTCGACGTTGTGACAGTAAAATCGAACCCATGACAATTAGGATCGACAGTAAAGCAGCTGGGACCACAATGACCATGGTTTTGATAGAGAACGCATTTTATGAATTTAAAAGCAAGAGACATAAGTGGACCCGTAGACTCCAGAAGACGTACTATGAAAGATATCCATCCTTAATCTGGACCTCAGTTGCGGCAGTGAATGTGCACCTCAAATATAGAATCAAATAAATCCATTCGATATGATACCTGGCTAGCTTAACCGTCCTAGTGGAAACTCGATAACCGGGCACGACTCATGATTAAATAAAATGCTCATCTTTGGCGTGAGCATTTCAAATACTTCCTATTGTACGATCATGGCGTGACTGGCGCTTACGCTAGGTCCTTCAGTTGGTCTTATTGAATCATGTTCTATCTCTCCCCGCTCAGTCAAATACGAGGACGATCGCAATGGTTTCTGGTCGATCAGCACGTCTGCTGCATCTATTTGTCTTAATTCATCGCTTTATTTGGGTCCACATAGTATAGAACTTATCGGCCGATTGTGCCCGTCTAACGGGATCGTTGCCTCGTCTTTGGTCTTCATATTAACCCACCAACGCTCCACTCTACGCTAGTTACAAAAGCAGACCGCCCAGGAAATAGAACCCCTGGATGATTTCCTCATTATCGTCGAGTTGCAGTCAATCCAATCTCAAGTCCGTACTTTGTCCAGTCGGTGTCACGAGACTCCCAGTCAGCCCTGTTGTTCTGGATATGGTCGGGGGTCACTTTTGTATGATCCATCGGATCGAGACGAAGTGATTTTAACCATTTGGCATTCGCGTGCAACCTTCTCTTACACATCGCAATATCCGGCATGTTTTCTTTTATTAATACTCTTATTTGACTGACCGAAGTTCATTCTACCTTCATTTGTGCTGCTCTTCGGACTAAGCATTTCGGCCTCGGATTGACATCCACTGAATGGAGCGAAATTACAGCCCATAAAAACAGGCATTAAGCAGCTCGCGCATCGGTTAAACATGTGAGATCATCATCGACTTTCGGTACTTGCATCCGTTTAACACGGCCTGCTCCATTTCAAACATGCACATGCTGTTCAACGCGTTCATTCAACTGAAGCTTGCCCACTCAGTGTGAGGTGCATTCAAATAGACTTTATCTTCAGGGCGTGCCTCGGCCAATCGGCCTAACGCTCATTTTTGGTACCCATTTTAGGCTTGGCCTAAAGTTCGCTAATACCTACCGATGAGTTCCGTCCACGTTTTGTTCGTTAACAATTCACGAACGACAAACAGCCTGTCATCACGTGGTGCCTCAAAGGCTTGCTGAACAGTAGCCCATAGCTTCGTTTGTAGGTGCAAACGAGATACAAAAACAAATATGACGTCCGAAAGCCAAATGAACCACTATAGTGATGATGATGATGATAAGGTGGAGGAAGAGGAGGGGGAGGAGGATTTCCGTGTGTTCCGTCGAACTATTGATCTCAGACCACTTCCTACTTCCACCTGCTAGTCAGCACATAAACATACCAGTTTAGGTAGAAGGATTCATCACATGGGTTTGTTGCTATTTGATTATACTGAACCCGGGCTCAAACAACATAATCATGCACTCAACAAAAGCACTGGGTTTGTTTGAGTAGAATTTTGGTTTGATCCAGTTGTTCTTCGGATTTTCGGACACAATGGATTACATTCACTGGAATATCGATGGCACCGGTGTTTGTATTCGAAAGAGTCGAGTTGATGCCAAGCAAGTTTATGACGTTCAATCCTCCTCGAAATCTGCATTAGGATTTAACCACCTGCATTTCTGTCAGTAGCGGGGAGACATTTCTAATTTTTCTGAAATTTGAAACGGGGGGGGTTGTTTTTACGAATGGTATGGTGCTTCTGGTTTTCGCTATTAAGTCAGAAGTCCGGCACTCATGATACTACCACGAGCAGTAAAATAAGATCCTCCATGCGAGTCACCATCATGCGAGATAGTCTTGGGAAATTCCAAGCCTCAATAGAATGAACTCTCAGACAGCCTTCAGATGGGTAAACCATGGTAGAGCTTAAGATAGGTGCTAAGATCCTTTTTGTAATTTTGGGTGGAGAATACGACGTTCAATTTCTTTGATAAGCAGACATAAAACTTAATGTATTCGAAATTGCTGATACTCTTCACATCTTTCAATTGGACAATTTCAGGTCTAACTTGAATAGGTTGTACACTGTTGCCACCTGTTTTGTAACGTACGTTAGTGCAATTATCTCGATATAAGGCTCATTTGTAGGTACTTTATTTACACATTATCAAAACACCTAACATGCGATGCGATGTCCTTACAATCTCCGGGTTCTTTATAACCGTAGTTCATGGACTTCTTCGCACAAACAATCACTGTTTTCTCTTCCGGACTGAACGCCCCTCCCCCCCCCCCCCGCCTACATGCATTAAAATCTAATGAGTGCTTAGGCCGAATCAGACTTGTTGCCTATTTGTCATTAGTCCACAACACTTAGCTAAGTAGACATCTATTTCGTAGGGTGACTTATAGATTAAATAGACCTATTCACAATCACAAGATAAAGAACCGGGAAATTGTGCAGGGAATTGCACCTAATCAGCAAGGAAGCTTCTCGTAAATGTAATATGTGCCAAATCAATTGACTTTCAAACAAGATCTCTGATCGTGTATTTCTAGAGTTTTGATTACTGCCTCACCGGTTTGAGAACTCATAACATACACCATTGTCCCAGTCGCGCTCAGGTACACCTCTACTTAACCCTGACTCAAAAAGCTGGCACGTAGAAATACATTCAACTTTCACAAGATGTGTAGCCGTTTGCTGAAACTACGGGTAATTCTGAAGCGAAACACAAAAATACAAAACCCAAACTATGACCATCGAGTAACGCTACAAGCGTCATGTTACACACACACACAATATCGAACCTGCAACATAGTCACCCTACTAGCGTGTTTGGCCAAAGAGATACGGACACATGCTGCACCCCCGCCTCGCATACGTCGCTCCAATTACCCTATTGAGTTGCATCTTGTATTTTCAATGATCGCGTAGATCATCGTGACAGAATTTGTCCGACGTTTTGTTTTGGGAGTGGGTGCAATTTACTGACGGTGCGTGGTTCTGGGTGTGGTCGCACGTCTTATTGCGCAAAGCGCTGATGTGGTGCACTATTTAACTTAATCGGAATTAGCATCTTGTTATCGTGGCACGGTCTCGGGTGACGGAACGTTGCAGGTGGATTCTATGTCTCAAGATGTTCCCTAAGTTGTCAATCATTGTGAGTTCTGAAGATATAGAGATATCTGGTATTCTCTCCTCCTCGT
>LUCM01008933.1:13890-75080 GCA_008360955.1 Fasciolopsis buskii | reverse complement strand
GAAAACTAAAGAGACAATGACCTCGAGAGGTCAGAGAAATGAGCCAATAGGCTTCGACCTGAATAGACCTGTATATATAGTTTACCTATAACAAATAACAACAATCGCGTTGACCTGCCAGAATCCATATGATTGTTTCTATTTGACAAAGTGCGGTGGAACTGATCGGTCGTGATAACCCGGGTTTGGAACGAGAAACATCACCCTTCGAAATGTCACCAGCATTCTTCTTTTACGGAACATTCTTCCTGTGGTCAATGTGGGAAGGCAGACATATTGACTGGTGTAAATCAGTGATCGAACCAATTTACAAGATGTTATCCTGTAGTAATCAAGGAAGAATTAGCTTACTAAATTCCACACTCATGTCACTCACTGGTGTTATGCTCAACTGAATCTCTACTGATCGCACAAGACGTGCAAGCTCGCAGTTGCATCGACCATACCACAGAGGTGACTTTGGAAGGCCTGGAACGCTTCTTCTTTACTTAAAAGTTGTGTTCGGTTGTGCACTTTCCTGTCTGTCACTGAAGAGTACGCCAGAAATTGTTTTCTATTTTCGAGATTCATGCGAACGGCCGAAGACGACCAGTGCTTATGACGATTTTTGTCCAAGCAGCTCACGAGAAATGGTGATTCTCAAAGTCGCCTCCCTCCAAATTTCAGCCGGAGAGGACAATTGAGATCGTTATAGAAACTTTCCAACCCTTAGGCGGGAATAGTAGTTGCTTATATTGTAAACCGTCTGGATCGTGTGCAGGTATTGTTGTGCCTCTGGACAAGGACCAGCGTAAATTGCATTTCCTAAGGGATTCTAATTAGAACGCTCCCTGCACTCCGGATGAATAATTCCATTTCCAGAGTGTATTTTAAAACGCTGATGCAGGACCAAACTGGTCTTGAGTGGAACTTCGATCTAGCAAGGTTAGGCGAAAATATCTGTGGCGAAAGATGCATTTGCTCCTCTGGATTGCCTATTTAACCGAACGTTGATCGCCCAGCGTTGTTGCCATCGGCACCTGGCTCACGAACGCTTTACTCGAAGGCTTCTGTAAATATACCTAATCTCCTACCGCTCCCGACAATCGAGTGTCTGGGTTGTTGGCATAGTAGTCATAAAACGCCAAGTAAGTGGCGAACAAGTTGCCATAACGATTAAGCGCAAAAACCGCGTTAGGGCAATCGGTCTTACACGCCACATGAACGACACTGCACCCGTTAACCAAGAAATTAGACGTGTTCCCTTAGTGAATAAGGCAGTGAACCAAATATATGAAAAAACTTAAACCAGTCCATAATTTACTGCCTTTGTGAGCGACCCCGAGAAGGACATTCAATTTCTCACAAACAGCAAAAAGGTTCGGAAACAACACCCATTTACGCCGTAAATCACTCCCCCCCCCGTGAATGAATAACAGTACTCAAAAACGCCCGAATCAGAAATTATGGTGACGGTTTCCGGTCCCCTGTAACCTGAGTTTCTGGGGTCCTAGGCAGAACGCAGTGGAGGATTCTAATATTTAACCCCTTCGTTAGTTGACTAGATTTGTGTTCCATAAAACGTCATCAATCTAATGAATTCCAAAAAGAGAACGCTCACCCGAATTCGGCCGTTGGCAAGGCCATGCGACTGCGCGGGGGAAAACGAGAGTTATTACCTAGTGTGACGTCAAAATTCCCTAACGTAGAAACCATCAAAATGCAAAGCATTTCTTGGGGCGCATAAAAATTACTTGCCTTATTTTTGTCTCGGCTGTCATAAGATGTGTGTGATTTTAGCTTTAAATGAGAATAATGCACTGAAGAACGCAAAGTTAGCTCTCTCTCTGTTTTTTCCGCCTTCACACGTCTCCGTCCAATTTGGCGCACTTTGCAAGGCCATCATAATATCGGACAGCTAGGTTTCCGTGAGCACCCTCATTTTGAATTTCGGTCTAGTTTAGTCTCCTCTACCCAGGACACTAGTGGCCATTTGAGAAAAAAAGTTCTCAGAATACTTTGGTAGTGTGTGCAAAACTGGCCTCTATTTGGTACGTGTTAAGAAAGTAACGTAAAACGGGCACATCTTCCGTCAATGCCCTTGAAGATGACGTGATTACTTTACCACTGTTTCTTTTAGCAAAAATCAAGCCGCTTGTGAATTCCAAGAATTTCCAGTTTATCAGACGAAAGGCAAACGTCCGTTTTTCCGTTTGCGGCCCATATGCACCCGAATAGCTCCTCGTTTATTTCAGGACCAAATGATGTAAGGATTGTGTCGAAAAACCGATGCGCCATGTATTGGTTTTAATTGTGAATGATATAATGTTAATAACACAGCGCTATCGGTAGGTGTAATGCGCCAGCGTTTCCACTGGTGCGGGTAGTCTTTCTCGTAGCAAGTTTATTTTGATTGGTAAAATTACTTTGAGAAAGACTACCCACGCTAGTCAAAACTTTGGCGCATTACATCTACCAATAACGCTGTCTTATTAACCTTACATCATTCACAATTAAGCTGCTTATTTACCTAAATCTTTGAGCGGATAAGCCCACTATCACTAACCATTTCCCAGGAGAGACGAATTAAACGAGAGCTCTTCTATATGGTTTTCCAGTCGCAGGTGTTGACAGCCACTAAGACAGGTGCATTCAAACTTGCCATATGGAAAAGACATTCAGCATCCTGTTTCCGATTCACCTTTCTTCATGTCGCTTCAAGCTGGGTCTTTATTGATTGCACTTTTTGTGGACTTTCAAGCAACTCCCCAATCCGATTTCGTCAGTCTACCAATCTATTATTCAAGACATTCTATCATTTAATGAACCCGATTTCGACCTCCATGACAAAACAGTAATCCCCCTTTTGTCTGGAATTGTTGGCCTCCCTTTACAGATCCTTTGAGCCCGTTAGGCTTTCCAATATCTTGAATTCCTTAGGTGAATCTCCTGACAGCAATACATTTTTCCAGCGAAAAGTTTTGGGAGCTTGAAGCCTTTCCTGGCTTGTCGATTCTGAAACCCGTTACGTTACGGGTTGCTGAGAGCTGTACTTTCTTCAGACGTTTTTCCCTGGAAAACGAGGTTGTTCTGTTGATGTGAAACCCGAGAGTCTCACTATAACCTTGGAGAGCAGTGCGAAGAGGTCAGTGATTCCGGACAAACGACAGAACCTAGTCCGAAAGCATCCCCTCCATTCTCGTGGAATTCCAGCTCGAAATATCTCACGTGATATTTATTGCCGGCTTTCGATTACCAACTGTCCCATGTCTTCCTTTATGGTCAATCATTTTAAAGATACAGCCACAACGTTGTTTCTTCGTGCAATCCCATTTGCCTGTTCATGCTATTGCTGCCAGCAGCTCTAAGATCGGTTATGTTCTGCTCCATTTCCTCAATTTTCGCACAACTTTTTAGCGTTAACCAGCAGTGGAAACTTGCTAGATAGGTAGATTATGCAGAGAATGAAAATAAGACGTCGGGACCCACACCTGTGACTTTCCGACCTTGACTTGCTGTGGACAAATTGCCATTTTCCCACCCGGATATGGACCGTCTTCACTGGCAAAACATTTGCCGATAAGTTGCAGCGTAAACAGCCTCCTCTCAATATTTTATTTTTAGAAGGCAACATCCAGTCTCTGACCGAGCTTAAATCCTTGCTAAAGTTTAGTGGGCGGACCACCATGCATTTAACGTAGACCGATTCGGCAGCCACTACGCCCAATATTCAACACCAAATACACAAACCCTTCATCAGAAACCCGCATTATATATAATAATATATTGTCCTACGGGTTTCTGCAGATGAGTGGCTTTACCAATTTCCCTGTGTTCTCAACAAATATATTTAAGAAGTGCTCTTCTGTCTTTGTCAGAATCCAAGCCCTTCATCTGTGCCCTGAGAGTTGTCTGATAATGAGCATGTCCCAGGCAAAAACCGCCTTATTTCCAATTCTTCAACGCGTGTGCAACTTTCCCATTGAATTTACACGCATCTGAAGCAACATTTAATTTGACTCACCTCCGGTCAAACAAAGTTAAACCAAACAGCCGAAGGTTGTTGGATTTAACCGCTCAGTTTCCATCATCCATAGACATACCGACATCGGAAAAGTGCGAGTGATTTCCTAATGGCTTGTTTGCTCAAGTTTTTGAGTTTCTTGTGAATGCTTCAGCCCACAGTTACCCAGATTTTAGGACATTGCATCATTTTCGATGCCCTGAATGATTGGCAATTTATTTTCGCAGCTTCAAACTTGAAGACCCTTTATCCAACGCATCCAGATTTTTGTTCGGGTGTACTGGATCGGAAAACTGAAAGTAGAAGAACGCATTTATTAATTTATATTCGTGCCAGTGTAAATGGCAGTCGTAACTTAGAAAAGGTCGGTATTACGCAAACGAACAAAGGGTTTTATTAAATTCCTGAAGAAGGAAGCTTTTTCACCATAAATTCTATCACGTACTCCGCTGGCCTTAAACCAAAATTTAAATGAGGTACGCAACATGAAGCGCAAGCGGCGGGCTGCTCTCTGATTAAGGGCAATAATTTTTGGTTTCCAAGTGCCATCTGTGCACCGTACTTCGGGGGCTTAACACAGTTCCTGTTGTTCGGTATGGCCAGGCAGGCAGACGAGGACCGGCAAAGTGAGCGTGATATCTGAACTGTGGTCCCATTCGCAATTTGGTGGTGACTAGGAGAATGGCAACTTTCGTTGGGCCAGAGTCAGCCCATCTCATGGCGACCGTTCTGAATAGAAAATCTTAGTCATTATAGGTGAATGAGTGTCCGCTTCTTCCTTCAGCTGACATCCTAACACTACCCGGTCGACGAGTTGTTCAGACCACCGCGCCAACCAGAGGGGCACCAATGAAAGACATCCAGCGACAAAGCATTTTTCATTATCGTAGAAAAGATCACAAGGCAAACAAAATGCCCCAAAAACGCATGAGTCGGCTGGGCTGGGTCCGGTATATAGGACTAGTAAACAACAACCGACACGAAGCAGTTCGAATCGAGTGGGTTTGTTGGATCAGCACTACTTCTTTGAATTCAGCCTTTTTGATCTTTGCATTAGGCGACCGTGAGTTTCATTTAGTCATCATTTGTCAGCTGGAGATTCTTGCTAGCAGCCTATATTCGGACAGGACGGCATGTTGTCCCACAAGAACAACAGCCCGTGTATTCCGCCTGCGGTGATTATTCTTGCAACACATAGCTAAACCGAAACGAATGCAAAATCAAAACAAAACATCCGCGAGTTTATACGGCACCGAAGAGAAGAATCATTTGACTGCACAAATAATGAAACCAGTCAAAATATCTGACGAACCCTGGGTGGCAGCAGTTATTAACGACGTGTCCTATCAGTTCATTAAAACATGTAATGGTTAGATCTGTGGCATAATTTCGGAGTGCCTAGAAATCTCGGATAAATGTGGCCACTGGGAACGTCCACTTTAGTAAAGCAGTTTTGGGTGAACAACGCTTGCGGTGTTTGTTATGACATCATCACTCACCCCCCGCCTCTTGCCTCAGACAGCCGTCCTAGATCTGGAGGAAACAAATTTCTTTGGGCTATTGTTTAATTCTTTTCACGGCTGTCTCTTATTTTTTGGATGGCCAGTACTGTGATGCCAAAAAATCCTGGAAGGAACACAAGAGGATATTGTTAGTATCTCAGATCCTAAGCTATAACATTCATAGACATTGTCCCCAAGGTAAGGGGCTCAAGTCAAGAGAAGCTCCAAATGCTGGTCACCATAAACGCAACACGCTTTTCCTTCTATTCTAGTGGTTTTCATAGATTTTTTGTTTCGAACTGTTAACCAAGGGCTAAAGTTCCCGCGCCTCGCAAAATCTAGGTCCAAAGACTCGCGCCTCCGCCTCACTGGATGCTGCGTTCACCGGTTTTTCCTTCGTGCTTACGTGCTTTCTTCGGTCACGAAACTACTATTGATGAACGTTTGATATTCCATTGTCCATGAAAACTGTCAGTCTCTCCTGTTTACTCCGTGCGTACCGCTGAACACCATTTGAGTTCATGCAGGATGCCAACTTACCGGGTCTTGACTCATCCTTCCTCTCATAGGGTTTGCTTAATAAAACTGCCATTGAAGCGGTTCGGTACTGAGCTTTATATATATACATATATCTTTCTTATCATTATTGATACCGCAGAGGTGTAGTTGTAACCGAATATTTTCTCTTTTCTTCAGAGCGATGTTAGTTCAAATTGGCGGGGATATGGTCTCAGATGAGTAGGCAGTAAGTCTGCATTCTCTGGTTCACCACAAGATTCTTAGTTAATTTTGCTCCCATTCAGGCACCGATGCTCAAATAAAACTCTGATATCTGCAGATAAGACTCAGGAACCCGTTGGACCCGAAGTCATATCGAGCCTTTTTGATATTGTGACCCAATTATTTGCTGTGGTATCTGTCTCTGTAGTCAGACATTGCTTTAAACTTACGCGGATTCGTATGGTTAGTGACAGCTTTGTGCGCAAATATCACGGTACACTGTGAGCTTTCAGCCCTGCAGTGCTCGGTTGGGTGGCACAGCCTTTTTCCAGGTATGGGTATATTATCGAAAACGTCGTTCATTAAGATGTCCATCTTGGAGTAATCTTTTTTAATGTAAAATCTTGCAATGCAGCACAAGAGACCGCTAAAAACGTCCCCTAGTTTTGTTCTTTTTCTAAGATAATCTATTCAAAATAGCCGATCTTTCCGCACAACCTGTCTTTTCTGAGGTTACAGAAGCGTCTTACAGAGAGCTGTCATCCGTGGAGTTTGTGTATTCTGACCGCCAAAGATTTTGTTTCCTTTGGCGCCCAGTCCAACGAAAGGAGTCCTCATACTTACGTTATGTAAGTTTTCTACTGGTGCTTATAGGGCCGAAACTATTAGTCTGTAATCCGAATATGGTTCAACCTAGAGATTAGTGCGTAAGAAATCTCGTTTAGTGAAAACATGAAGTTACGCTATTAACGGTTTGCCGCCAGTTGCAGATCAGTTGTCAAAAATTCCATTGCAGCTGTTGAAGCACAGCGCTCTCGATAGGTCGGACCTGCCAGCGGATGGCGCCAAATTTTGGGGCCTGCGCCTATGGAATCCTGATGAGAGGTACAGAAGATGCAGGAGTCCATGGCCTGGCTTGCAGGCTTGCTCAACACGTCACGTAGTCCAATGGAGAAGATTGAGTTTAGTAGGTGGCCCTTCCTAGTAGACGTTGTGATATGTCGGGCTCAACCCCGAACTGGATGCACAAGACCAAATCTGACGAATGGTTTGGTGCCGAGTACAGTTACCAAAAGATGCTAGGGGTGTTGAAGTCACCAGCGATCAGCATTTGGCAAGATGGAATTTGAACAAGATGGCAAAAGCCTTCTTCGTTGCACCGTGCTCCAATGCTGAAGGATATAGGGCAGTGAGATTCAACCAACGGTCGTTATAGTGGAGTGGATTTCAGGATTACTGAGGTACCTCCTTAATAGTGGGCTTAGAGAGGGAGAGTTTCGGAAGGTCTTAGATAATTTAAGGTAGGCGCCATACACCTGGAACGATTTCACTCCTTCCGTATATCTGTTGACAAGGAAAAAAAATTCAGAAATCCTGGGGAGGGGAAAGTCAGTCAACCGAGATTACTCGTAAACTATGGTAATGCTAATAATAGTTGTAGTGAACTGGTCCTCTGGTATAGATGAGGCACATACAGAATGCTCTATTTTGGAGGGCACCTATAGCGATAAATTTCTTTCTCTTGCACATTATGTAACCAGAGCTTGATAAATACCTGTTCAAGTTGGCGGTTGTTCCGCGAATTCTGATTAAAGCTGGTTGCTGGAAAAATACCTATAGACACTACCTGCACCGCCCATCAAAATTATTTTAATTGAGGCAAGCCAGTGGTTAAAATTTGGGGCGCAGATTAAAATAAACCTATCAAGTCCCCGCTGTCAGCTCAAAATCACATCTTAAAATGCTGTCAGAGTGAAACAATGATTCAGTGTACACTGATAAAAAATAGCCATCCTACCCATTTGACACTGCAGTGTCTAGTGAGAATGTAAGCGACCGCCGTTTGCTTAACGAACTCAAACTTCAATAGGAGGTCACAGTTTCCTGCTCCATTCCCACTAACTAGTTCGTCATGCTCTGGAAGCCTTGATGTAATCTATGTTCAATCCACCCACTGGTTTCCACTCGGCCAGACCATTATATCTCGATGCAGCTTTCTCGCTCTAGCTAGGGTATTTGTGATCGCCTGCCCCCTGCGTACGCCAACATATGTATATGCAACCATGCGCACATAAACGCACTCAACTCCTGAACACCACCAACAAACGCCAGCAACACTCTTTCCGTGCGTGGCGCGGTCAGATACACCGCTCTGGCCGGCGCACACTGAGTGTGCAGATCGGCTGCAGCTGGGCTGGTGGCTTGTATCTCGACCGATCATCTAAAGATGACTTCCAGGCCGGGTATTCAGCCCTTAGTCAGCCATGACCACCGGCGTGGTGACGGTTAACAAATTTCCAGTCCAGCTGTTCATGTCCGTCCATTAGTATTTAACTCTTGCTTCCAATTCTTTTTCAAAATAAACTTTCTGGGACTAAATACCTCAGTGGCAGATGAGGTTAGCTAAAGTTTTGCTCACATATCGGCCTTCTTCCCTTCCTTCAGCCTTGACCCGTCTTCCGACCTAAGCCTTCCCCGTTACCTGCCAATTTGGCAACAGGCTAACCATCCCAACGCGAGAACGCACGAAACATTTTGTGCCAGTTGCCATTTTTCCTTCGCTGGTAGGCGAAGAGAACATCTTCTTCGTACAACTCCACGTTCACCTTTGAATCCAGAAGAAGCTTATAAGTTCAAATTTACTTACAAAAAAACCTTAAACGAATCCAATAAATTTCCAAAACCTTGTAATTTTTATTTATTGTAGGTGCTCTTACCTACCCCAAACAACTGCACGTCCAACAAACCAAGCCTTGACGTCAGTTCGATGTAATTATTCCTTCATGCATTCAGTCGAAGCTTCACTTCTCTTTGTATATCTGAATTTCACTATTCATTCTTCATTCATCTGTCCATAAGCAAATTCGAAGTTATTCTCACTGGTCACGTATTTTACCGGAAACTGCGTTATCAGGTTTTGACGGTCGAAATGATCAAAGCTCTTTTGAAGAACTTCATGCAATTATTTCCATCGCTTAAATTGTTTGTTCGTTTCCATCAACCCATCCACACTCGTTCAAAGGCTACTTTTGTTACTTACAAAGTTCAACTTGGCTGAGAGTTTTCGTTCCTCGTTGCTCGTTGTTTTCGATAAGGTCTATCCGCAAAGGCCAGCGTTAAGTTACACTGAAATTCATCAGACATTGTTCTGCTGCTTTAGATGCCGAAGTAAACTCACCCCACTATGAATTATCATCGTTTTCTTTGCATAATTAGTTATTTCCTATGAGCATGAATTTTAGGAAGAGAAGCTCGTTTAATTGTACAATAAACGCTAATACATATCCCGTGGGACGAACGAAAAATTCGTCGTCTAAAGTTGGAAGGTGTTACGCCGTTTGTTAAAATTTGTGGTTTGCGAATGGTAAGCATTGTGCAAGCCTCACGAATTAGATAAACAATCTTAGTCTTAAGAGGCCACAAAACTAGAAAAAGCACTGGGTGATGAACATGTATTTTTATAAGAGAACATGATGACGAGGATAACTACTTCATGTTTATTACAGTTCATCCAAAATATGGATCGCCCTATTGTGCGCCCATGGTCATCGAACGACACATGCACAGCCGCACATCTGCTTTAGCTTGTGGTGTTTGACACACCCTGTGATCACTCTTACGTCTGCAAGGCTGTTCTTGCCATTCGGCACGATACTGCCATTGGATTCCGTACCGTCAGCTCGCATTTGTTTTTTTTCTGAATCTGTCTTCTCCGATTGGCGATAAACAGATGGGAGTCTCCTATACTACAACTTGCTGTGACCGTTGATGGCATCCCCGTTGTAATCAGTGATTTCTTCTTCACCATGCAGACTTTCTTATAAAGCCTTTTTGGCCTGGATCTATCTTTGAGAGTCGACGTGAAATGCTTACCGGGCGGCGAGCGCGGATTTTTTATGAGTCAAAAATATTCAAGGTGAACTGTTCCGATGAAACATTCATTCAGTCCAAACCTTTGAGCTCCTAGACGAAATACGGTTTGTTATTTAGCGGCTCTGATATGGGCAAATGACTGTTTGCTGTTGCAGAGCAAAATCCGTGTAAGTTATCCTGTATTTTGACGGTGCTGGCTAATAAAAAGTTGGTTCCTGCAGATCTGTGTGAGCTCCGGAAAGTTGCGTGTTATCGCACGTAAAAAGCTCTCCTTGCCAAGGTTTTTTAATATACGGGATGGCAATTTGGGTTTATATCCTTTTCAACAGCAGGTATGGCCCAAGTGTATATGTAGGTATGCGTAACTTTGGGAGAATGAGAAAAAACTGAATGCTGTATCATTTATGCCAAACCCGTTGGAAACGTTGACTGTGAAACATACGCACATCTCAGCAATCTCTCATTATCCGATTCCAGTCGCCCAATACGGTTTACTGTCGGAGACTCGTTTATTCCACGTAGACGAATTAGTTATCCGAGGGAGTAAAACTTCCGTTTTGAAAGCATAATGTGGTGTGCGGGTTCGAGCGTATTGAGCCACTTTTATTGAGCCTGTGTTAGTCACTCCGTATATGGAGCGATGAGCACCGAGCTTTCTATGTTTAACCTGGCGTAAAGAAATTGTACATCGAAAGGTCATCACCCCAAATACGTTGCAAGGCTAAAGGTTAGGGATTGAGCCTTGGCAGACGGGTGGAGCGAAACTTTTGGTTGAGTCTCAAGCGATATTGACGGAGCCCCACTTAATCATATCCAGAGCTTCTGGATCTCAGTTAGGACCACTGGGCGCGATCTGCCTCCCTGCCTTATCGGATCTTCGAGAGGTTATCTGTTGAGTTAGAACCGAATAATCTGCGGACCGGGTTCAGAACGTAGAACACCACTTGATGGGAGAAGGGGAGGCTAGGGTCTAGCAAGAAACTTAGCATTTTGTGACAGCCGATCCTGGCCGAAATAGTAGACGCAGAATGTTTTGGCATTGTTTGCCCGACGTATTGGTCAGCTACTCTTGATTAAAAGAAGGGAAGTTACTCATTTCTCACTCTTGAGGCAGTCTGGCCGAAAATTAACCTAGCTGTTTCGTCTAACCTGGCGAATATTTTTCATTCTCCAGCGACACATCTACGTTCTCCTTGGCTAGTACCTGCAATCTCCGTCTCAGTTTTTAAAGTACTTTTAAGAATATCATAAAGTCCTCTACGAGGTGGCACTTCTTGATTGTGCATTCCCAGTTCTAAAAGAAGCGTTCCGATAATACTTTCTGCATATAGAATCAACTCAAATCGAAAGCTGCCATAAATGCTTAACTAGGCGTCAACCAGGTCGTCCAACTGACCAGCAGCCCTAGCTCAGGACAGCATGCTTTTGCCTCAGCGATCTACTTCCTTAACTCTCATTGTATCTTATTCAGCATGCACAATACTGAACCTTTTGACAGTAAATGCAGTATCGGGATGCGATTCAGCCTTAGGTAAAAATCACCATAGCTCTAAACCTAAGGTGCTGCCCAGTTTATTTCACTCATGCCTTTCTTAGCCAGCAACACTACGTTCTTAGAGAAGCAATGTAAATGTTTTCCTCAGTTGAGCGTTCGTTTTGCTCCCGAATCTTTCCTTTTGTTTGCTCTCGTGACTGTTATACTGTCCCATTAACCTTGATACCTTCCAGCCACTTGAGCTTGGCTAAATTTTAATTGATCCTTTTTTTATATTTCTTTGGTTCTACTCATCAAACATGCATAAATTACGTTTGGCGCGTCAATGTTTTGTACTGTGCAGACAGCTATCTACAAAAATGTCACATCTAAGTCGAAAATGTTGGGGTTTAAAGGTAGAGTAGAGCTGCACCTATAACTTTAGGAAAAAGGGTAAAAGGAAGAACCCATCGGGATGTGATCAGAGCACAGTATAATAAATAATTCAGAAAATCATCGAAAGCACTTTTAAGTTTTCCCAAAACCTGCGCTAAATATGGGACATTGGAGCCTGTATAGATATGGATTCTAGAAGGTATGGAATGAAAAACAGATCTTGTTGAAATATGGAGGCTCCACTTTGAAAGATCTTCGTGCAGAGGAAGCGTGAAATCTGAAAGAATTTTGCGTGCAAATTTCTGGAACACTGATGAGCGCTGATCACATAGATTGGCGGACAACGCACGTATTGGTATGGAAGGCACATGACTAATAATTGTTGGCCCCTGGACGAAGAATTCTAAGGTTTTTAAGTAAACCCGTAATTATTACTGAAGAACAGTAAATAATGGTTTGAAAAACGCACTGGCATGCAAATCCGGAGGTGGTTCTCTTGTTCACTTTGCGACACCGAACCTTTTTTATTTGAAATAAGAGTCGTCGAAGCTTCTTTATATGGGTGGAAATGTGAGAAGCTCACTTCAGAGTTTATCAAAGGTAGCTCCTGGGCATTTCACGGAATCAACCCTGGTAAGTGCTTATGATTTGATGAAAGACGCTTAGGGTGAGTAGGCCGAGCGGGTAAAGAGAACAGATATTTAAAACATTTAGATTTGTTCAGATTTAAACCAGCACTTGCGGAAAAATCGAAAACATTAGGTAGGTTTATGGAAAAATAAAGCTCACCGGTGTTCGAATCGGCTTGAAAGAGGGCAGCATCATGAGCATAATTAAACAGCTGACAGGGTGAGCTAGCTTATAAACGGCTGATGTAAGGGGAGATGAGAAACGGCGACAGATAGCACGTTGAAGCATTCCTGAGTTTCCAGTAAACGGCTTTAAAGTTTTACCATCCATTCTTGTGCACTGGCTTTGGTCAGTAAGGTAGTCAGTCATCCATGATGATAAAGGCCTGAGACAACGAAATGTTTCCTGCTTGTATAGCACAATGGACCGCGGAGTTGACCGAAAAGCAGATAAACAGTTTAGAGAGAGGCAACGCACCGATTTCTCCCACGCGTTTAGAGACTTATAGGTGTAATGCACAGGGGAGGCGACGGCTTCCAAAGTGCACTTGCTAGATACATAAGCAAAACGAATAGCGCCGTCAAGGTACACAGAAAAACGCACGCTCTATTCGTTTTAGACCAGGTATTAGGCAAAGGGGTTAAAACCTCTTGCCAAAGCCGCAGATCTGCCCGCGTCTGGGGTGGGAACAACAGTGACTGGTCTCAAACAGTCAGAGATAGAAGACGAGCTTAGTTACGATTTAATCAAAGAAGGAAACGCATCTATCAGGGCCAAAGCAACATGCTCTTAAAGAGTTGAAAACGAACTGTCAGGGACAACCCCTGTGTTAATTTTAGTGATGCGGAGCAGGCCGAAAAACTCTCTCCTAGAACACGTCTTACTGCCATACCAACACACTGTCCAAATATGAAGGGCGTATAAGTGAAAGGATAGACGAAAGCACGATTGGTGCTGCCAACATCTGAAGAAAATCTTTCACGTTTCTTTTTCCTCCCAAACAGCAGTGGAATGCCTAGCTATGGTAGTCGACTGTTATTACTGCTCAGGAGTTGGCTGGCGAATGTAGTGTCGATGCTTTTAATTTCAGCTTTCATTCGGTTAGAAATACATCGCACACGATTTATTATGCGTTTTTAGAAATGCTGCTTTTCTCGTCTTCCAGATTTCAGTTTCTGGATGGAGATGCGACCATTTGGGACAAATATTGTTTCTAAGAGACAGCAGATATCAAAGATTGCGTCGGCCGTCTCTATGAAAGGTTTGACATTGCAATTGAGCAGGGGTTCAAAAAAGAATCAGGTAGATGCGATTGAAGGGGATTTCTGAAGAAGAACAAGGATGTTGTGTGGAAAGTTAGGGCGGTGAACTCGCAGTTGAGTGGTTTGTCCGAAAAAATGGAAGGCTAATCTAGAATATATCTTAGGCTTCAAAAGAAGCAGACAATGATCACTAATTGAAATTGGAGCACGCTGTTTCAGAGAAAATAAATGGGGGTGTTTGG
Source organism: Fasciolopsis buskii (assembly GCA_008360955.1). Lineage (NCBI taxonomy): Eukaryota > Metazoa > Platyhelminthes > Trematoda > Plagiorchiida > Fasciolidae > Fasciolopsis > Fasciolopsis buskii. The sequence goes on along the minus strand of LUCM01008933.1, from coordinate 60,978 downwards.
TAACAATTGCATTTAAGACGGAGCCGTCTCTGGTGGGAGAAACGAAGAGGCCGGTCAAATCAACCAGAGCTGGTGGTACGGTAGATGCATGATTGAAATCACTCACATTATTATGTAGAGTATCCTCAGGAAGAGGAACAACGAGTACTAGAAAAGTCGATAAAAGATTCTATATTTTTTTGCGAGCTAGGTGGGACAGGGTATAAATTCGCTATGACAGTGCTGGTAGGGTTGACACTGTGTCACGAGACAGTCATTTCCGTTTAGCAAGTGCGTATAAACAACTTCGGACTTGCCAGAACGGAAGAAGTTTTTGCGGGTTGCCACACCGCCTCCAGTCTTCTCAACCATAACTCTGTCCTGCCGACGGAGGTTTAGGCTGTCTATCCACTCGAGTGCATCAGTGATATACGAGCTCAGCCAAGATTCTTGTATGCAGATGACACATGTCAACATGGATCGGTGATTGAAGTTTGAGGGAGAGGTCAGACAATTTTGTAAGCTGAGTGGAGATGGTGGTACTCAAGACTGACAAAATGGACGTCTTGGCTGGATGAGAATTCTGTCAGCCAGCAAATATGACCCTCCTAGCTGCATTGAAGCTCAGCACAGCATGATCCCCGCCAGTGTTCAAATTCAACAAGATGTTTAAACAACAGTAATTCTCAACGGTTTTAGCCAGGATCACCGGCCATGAGGAAACCAAAAGTCGAAAAGAAAACGGCGAAATAATTATGAGAGTATTGCGCCTGCGATATGTACTGTTGGTTTATATAAATGCTGAGCAACGTGTCAGATGTTATTTAGGTTAAACTGCTGGTAGCCACGTGTAGTTTTAACTGATCCGTCTTTTCACCCTTTTTGCTTAATGCTCCTCGATGGATTTTGTTAAACCACTCTAGAGCTGGATCACGCAACAGCTCATGTCCCATGGCGTTTCCGGGAAATACACAGCATAAAATATCAAAGGGTGCACCTCTGCACTTACTTTATTCCATCTCTCAGGCACGGGCGCTAAAAAACACTGCATTCCCTTTTGTTAATTCATATCCCCATTTACCTTTTCCCTTGGCCTATTCAATGATACCTCAGTCTACAAAAGTAAAAAAACCAAAGTTTTTGGACTTCAGGAAAACAGATCAGCCCGAGCAGTTATGAAGTATGACCAATATGCGATAAATCTTGAAAAATAGGCAGTACGGAAACCTTTTACATAGGCTCAGATAATACTCCGTTAAGGAAAAAGAAACGAAAACCGAACCTTTATGTGGAGAGAACGGGCCAGCTTCTGCTCTGGGCATATCTTCCTTATACCTAGGCCCAATCCCGAATAGGCGGAAACCCAAAATTGTCCCGCAGTATGTTAACGGTTCTTGCGCTTTCGACACAGTAGTGTACTAGAGCTGGGACCCTCCACGAGCAGCCATGGTCCCGTTCATTTAGGCCTGCACTCCACCTCCCCCTTCCCCACAAGTGCCGGGTCTGCATGCTGACGACTTCAAAGACTGCCATTCTATGAATTTGTTTCTTCTCTCTCGTCATTTTTCCCTTCCCACTTTTTCGAAGATGTGCAGCTACTGCCATAAGGATAAAAATGGAAAATATCTTGCTCCCTCAAAAACATTTATTGAGTTCTATGCGACGGTTTCTCCTCTGAGTTGGTACCGAATCAATTTAGTCATCCGCTAACGATACCATTGACAGTTTCATCAAACTCTCTCTATATTTCGTCCAGCTGCGGACGTAAAACCGTCCCTTTTGCTTTCCCTAACACCTGATAATTTTCAACGGACGAATTTGATTTTCCATTTTCATCATTCTTCCGATGCCCTGTGCCGTCTTGTTCCTCCCTCCTTAGTAAACTTTAAAGTTTCCGCCGCAGTCTCCAAATCTCATTTGGGTCTCTTGCTCTATGGGCCAATCATATTCTCCAGGTTACCTAAAACCTAGGCTCCCAATCTTCCCATCCACTTCCAATTAAACGTTCGGTTCCATGACGGATCTTCTGAAGGCGCAAATGGACATTATCTAAAGCATCCTGGGTAATACCCAAGATTGATCCTGTTGCTTAATGAGTAGATAAAGTAGCTTGTACAGTTTCAAGGATGGACCCCTGGCACACCAGTAGGCGTAATGCCACCCAACCCGCAAATTTGTTGTTAACATGGGTTCATTTCACCTGTTTTTCCGGTAACCCCGACACCTTTTTACCCTTTTGTCTTTTTTGTTTCGTCACTCACCGCAACATTTAAGCTGGAACAATTTCGAGATTTTCTCTTTCTTTCTCTATATTATTTTTGACTGTCTGCCACAACAGTAACAGGCCGCAGTTTAACCGATCGTACTTTCGTCCTCGATGTTGGCTCCGGGCGGCTTAATAATTCATTATATTTGGACAACAAATGCAGCCAAAGCTTCTACTATATCGCACAGTTCTTGGATGAAACACTGCCCATGGTCTAACCGCTGCTCATGACTTATCGTGGGAACTCTGTTGCACCATTCAAGTCCGTGGATGGCTGCTTGGTAAGATGGCCTTTGGCTACTTTTGGGGAGTTGCTGAAAAACGCAGGGAAACCCACGAGCAGAAGTTACCACCGGCCACTTCTATGAGTTTAACATCCCAGTCCTCCAAATGTATTTTTAAAACCATTTGTAAGCATGACATCAGTGCTTTCAGTTAACTCATCGATGTCATTTTCTATATCAAAAGCCTTCTAACTGTAAAGTCATTCACGATATATCGACCACATTACCATTTGTCCAGCGAAACCATATTAGTCGTTTCTCCATTTACACCCTTTCTTAACTGTCACAAACCTTCGTCGGTTGAATTTATGCCTTTGTATTTGACCTTAGCTTCTTCTGAGTCCTTTCGTCCATAACTCACACCAACCTAAGGCACTTCAGAATTCTCGCTCATTTTTTCTGCACCTGATTTGTTTCCTCGGCAAGTGCACTCATTCATTTTTTACTTTTTATGACATCTATGTTCAAATGGATTCATCTATTCAGTTTTCGCCTATGCAGGAGCAAATTTTGAACGGAAACTATAATTCCTACAAATAGCATATATTGTCATATTTAAACAAGCTGCACACGTGCTCCATTAATAATGGGGGTGCATTTCTTGAATGATTTAAGAGGTACGCTTGATTGCACGGTCACATTTTACTTTTAATGCTTTGCAGAAACGTGCAAGGATCGTGCCAGAATCTGGGTAGTAAACATTCTGTGAATGCGGGATGCAAAAGCACACATTCAGAGCAAAGCAAAGAGGATGGCAATCTGGAGTTATTTCAGCTGATATTTATGGTAAGTGAAACAACAGAAGCGTTAAATGATATATGATGATTTAAACGGGGAATCAAATGAGGCCGCCCTATGCCCACAAAATGGTTTGGTGTTACATGCTCCTAGAAGAAGGTGCTAGGTGAGAATATTAATCGTTAGTCTGGTATACCTACGTAGGCATAAACCTAGTAACATAAATTGTTGGCTCATAACCTCGTGGAAAATGAATCTGATGTGGAGATCTCTATATAGTTATATAATACTTTGCTGCGTGCGTAAATAACGCAAGCTAGCGTGAAATTAAAATTTTGTTACCATTGTTTGACTGATGGAAAACTGAGAAATTGTTCGGGCTTTCCTGCCTGTGACCCTTTAGGTATATACCTGCAGAGGGTTCCGGGAATGCAAACGGCTAGGCCTTGTTGATGAGGTTCGGTTGAGGCATTGGGCACCATATTTATTTGCACTTGACGTTCAAGAAATTTAATCATGGCAAACGCTTTTATTTTTGGGCCAGACTGGTATCTCACTAGCTTTCATATTCAGTAGTTCGTTGTTTAAGTAGTTTGTGCCCCAAAGATCCCTGTACCGCTTTTGCGCTTTTATATATTTTTCCTTCCTTCATACGTATTACCCTTGTAACAAGTACGAGTTGCCTCTAACATGCTTTTTGTGCCTCCAGAAGTATAGAAATTACTACTATTGCACAGACGGTTACAAGCAGTTATAGTTTTTCTGGAGAGCCGAAAACGGCCAGCTACGATAATGCAAAGAAAAGAACCAAATTTTTCCGTCCCAGAACAATTATTCCTGGAGGGGGATTTCACTTTGCAGCGATTTTAGGTAAAGTGCTGCGTCCATGAATTATCAGGTGGCCAAATGTTTGTCCGAGTGCTATTACGGTTGACCATAAAGATATCGACACGAACCTTACCTCTGGTGGCTTGAAGCATGGGTTTACATTTGTGGAGGGCACAGTCATAGGACATGCTTCGGACTGGGAGCAACAAGATTCGTTTTTATTCAAAAACAGCCTGAAGAACTAACAATGAGTAACTGGCAATCCTGCGAGGAGTAGCTGAGAGGATATTCTCGAAAACTTCCACAAAAAAGGATGAAAAGTAAGACAATTTTAGCTGGCTTGCCAGATCTGCATCCACCTCGTGAGCTGACAACTTATATTTTCAGTCAGCTATGTTGTTATTAAAGCATTTCCAGCAAAAGTGAAACATTCTCAGCCTGGAAAGTCCGCTTTACCTTTACGATTGTCGAACTTTGACTTGCTCTCTGAAGAATTATATTGCTAATATGTTTTTCAAGCTTAGACTGTCAGATTTCTAACTATGTTCGTTTAATGAGTAGGCGCATCTTTTGCCGATTTAACTAATTTTCCTTCTAACATTGCTGCACTCCTTCGAGCACCATACTACCGCTCAACCATATCGTATGTCTTGGGCCGCTAAGTTTTTGTTCTGATATCGTTTCCATTATTGTAGCCCATCCTGTTTTAGGGTTCTTCACATTACTGATGGTACTCGGCATGAGAGTTTACTCTCAGGCCCATTCCACAGCAGCTTTTGTGCGATCAGAATCTTTGAGTAATCTTCAGAATATTTATAATCTCGGTGATCGCTGCATCCAACTTAGTTTTGCCACAAGGAATGTTATCCAAATATGTTTTCAAAAAGAGAATGTAGTTTAGTAGAAATATCTGTAATATTACTGAGGATAATCAGTTTGCAATCGTAAAAAGCCGTGTCACAATGACGCACAAGTGCCTGCAGCGGTCAAGATCAAGCAAACGAAATACGAAATCCACGCTAGGACAATCGGCATTATAATAATTATATTAATGTATATTTCCCCATTTGCGAGAGGCATGCGCAAGGCAAGATTAGGTTTTACATAGATGATGCACAGGGAATACGGACAATATAAATCAAATGAAGAGGGGTGAGAGCGACCTCTAGTAACCCGTTTGGTTTTTGTATATTTTTCGACACACGACAGTCATGTGCAAGGTAAGATCAAAATTGGGCCAAGAAGGCACAGTGAAGATATGGAAAGCGGAAAACCAAACATACAATGCAAGGAGGTTTCGCTCACAAGATCATAACAGGCAATGTGATTTCCCGGGCACGGGGCTTTAACTCAAAGCTAGATAATGGTTCGCAAAGATTTTTCTGTGACTGATTTCCAGTCCTGCACCGCGAGTGGCACTATGTTTGAATGCAGTAAAGGTGCTTATCACGGGCGCAAAATATGGTAAGATGGAAGTGACTGACTGATCACCTGAGTGTCCATTCTTTTTCCCTACTCTCTTTTTTCCACGTGGCATGTTCCTGTACGGGTAAATTCTGTGTTTGTTTCTTTCGTTTCCACCTGATTTTTGGTTATATTTTTAACAACTGCGTTTTCCGATCTTTATTTAGCTTTATTTTTTAATACACGGCTCCATGTTTACGGAGTAAAAACCGTCTCTAGACAAAATATGAAGGGTCGACTTTTCATATACTCTTCTTTACGCCGTCCAGTCCTCAATTCAGGATTGTTTTATTTGAATTGGGGTTCAAGCATTATAGGACAACCCTCGACGTCAGCCGTTTTAGCGGGTCCGCTGGTAGTCTTCACGTAGATGTGACTCTCCTGTTTAGGGACGACATAGTATCATCTTGCCGGTAAGAAGCGTTAAAGTAGGCTGCCGCATTCTAGACTGCCCCTGCCGAAGAGCGGAGCATCCGGGAGTAGCTTTACCGGGTAGATCCCAGCCGCTACCAGAGCTGCCCGTAGAAGCATCCGGCGAGAACGGAGCCACAGCGCCACCTATCGCACAGGCAGTGCAGGGTATGCGAAGCAGCCTTAGCGGCCGCATGGCAGAACAACCCGTGCGTTTTTCTGAATTTGTTACTATTTTCACTTCAAATGGTTGATTACTGTCCCGTTGGAAGTGCAAAACCGTACTTAACGAGATAACATGTTTTTGCGAGTTTACGCACCCTTGGTGCACCAAAAAATGAAGGACCGGACGTTGTCAGGTTTCCGCCGCCGGTGCACCCAGGCACTGTTTCCATATATCTGCTTTTATTTTGCTCTTTCGGAAGAACCGCTGGAGGCTAGGCTGCTCCATCGACTACGGCCCGACATTCTTCGTTCCCATAGTCTATATCATGCACGGGGAAGTGGACGAGGAGAGCCTGACGTGAGACATTTGTTTTTAACCCCGTCTGGCAAATATTCTGGACGAAGGTTAGACCCACGAACGTGGGACGCGATCAGATCCACCGGTTTGACCGGCGCACATCGGGCAAACACCACAACTCCTGCGTTCATCTCTTAATGGTGTTTTTCAGGTTGGGTGTCCGGCGCACGGTCAGCTCTTAATAACAAACAAGCATGGGACCACGAAAAGAGCGACAACGCTTTTCACCGTCGGGCGGCGCCAAGGCCCCAAGACATCCGATAGTGTTTGACTATTTCCCTACGGCCCAGCTCGAGGCTCAACTTCTCCATAAATACCACCGGGTAGCAATTGCGAAGAAATTCGTACAGGAGCAGGAAAGTATTCGCGGCTTACATCAATGTATACTGCTTCATATGTATTCAGGTTTTTTCAATTGCTCATATCTGTTGTTGCCGAGCCAAGTTACCAGACAAAGCTGTGGTGTAGCGCAGTTTCAGTTCCAGTTAAATTGCCAGAATAAACAGCGAGATGTCTGGTCGTCCTGGTTCTCGCACCGAAAGCTCCTTGGATCAAGCAATGCACCGTCAACGGGAGGGTTGAATCTTTCAGTTTCGATGGTGGAAGTGTGAAAAATAATAATAATATTGTGCATTTCTTGATTTGCGCAAGGCAAGATCAAAATTTTGCAACGAAGGCACAGTGTAGACACGGGAAACAGAAACCAAACATACAATGCAATGTGTTTTCATACACGAGATCATAACGGGCAATGTGATCTACTGAGCACAAGGCTTCGAGTTTTAAATCAAAGCTAGATAATGATTCGCAGAGATTTTTGTGACTTAGTTCCAGTCCAGCACTGCGAGTAATATTATGTTTGACTGCATCAAAGGTGCGCATCTCGGGCGCAAAATAAGGCTGGAAGGCAACTTATGTTGCCACCAGTTGGCCAGAATCCTCAAAAATCAAGCGGGTTATATGTTGAACATGAGGATCAATATGGATGTGTTAACGGAATGGAGATGAGTCAAAACCAGACCTGATATCATATGAGGCAGCATAAAACGCAAAATTCTGAAAGCACAGCCCCTTGAGTAGGGAAAGCGGTGACACAAGGTGGGAAGTGTGCAATTGTAAGTCTTAGACTCACGACAGTTTATTCATAGGCTGCTTAAATGGGAAGACTTATTGGGGTTTGCGTTTTTTCTGCCGGAGTGGTTTTCGGCATTCGGTAGGTCCATACTGCAAGGTTTGGTTGGCGAATGCTACCCACCAGCTTAACTGCGGTAGCTATGTACTTTGGTATGATATACTAGTAGGCGATAGTGGGTTACGTTGGTTTCGCGCGGAGCGAAATAACGCTGGGCGATTAGTGCTACGAAAGACATGTCACCTTCAACTGTTAATGGGAAGACAATTGTCGTCGAACGCAGCTTGGCGCAGTGAACGCCCTTCAAACTGCTTGCAATATGTGGGCATATCATGGTGTAAACGACTTCTTAAATTCCGGCCTAATCACGACCAGTATGATCGGGGTGGAAAACAGACATTTAAACCACTGTCGCTATATGATATCAACTTTGTCCGACGTCCTTCTCGGAATAATCGTGCACACGAAGGATTCGGAAGAGGCAAGGAATCATAGCATTGTTAAGGAATTCCTCGGGAGGTATGTGCCAACCCGAGGTTTGTAAATTTGTGGGATTTGTTAGGTAGAATTAATCAGTTTTCCAGGAGTGCTGTTGAGGGATACATTGCAGCACATAAGTTCGTTTATCTTCAGAAAGTCAGCGGTTTTGGGAGGTAGGTTGTTCAAGCTGCTGCTTTCGGCCTTCATACACGTGTGCCTCTTGGAACCAGTGGCTAATAAAATGTAGTCACATTATGTGTAAGCTCGCTTTTTAAGTATGACGTCGGTAGACTTACAATAGGCGAGTGGAGGTGTCATGGTGAGGGCCGTGCACGCCCTTCGCCCTCACTCGAGAAGGAGCGTAGCACGGCAGAGGAACATTTACCTACCACTGTGAAAGGTAAGTTTGCCTTCTTCGTCGACGCTCTCCAGGACATTTACCTGTCTTCGTTGACCTTAAGTGAAGAAACGTCACGGCGTTTTAGTGGAGCGACTGAGATTGCTAGGCTGATGGGGAAAAGCAAGGGAGTAACTTATTCAGCTTTACATGAGAATAACAATATCGTGGTTTAGACAAACATCCACTCAGAAGTCAGTGCATTCATCAGTGATATGGCTCGCACTAATAGGACACAAAGAATTAGGAAGCCGGCCGAAGATATTCCCAGTATTTCCTCATCCTTACAGGTGCCTGCGCATTCTGAACTTAAGGCTTCTGTTGCTCCCAAGCAGACCGATGACGCTGACATTCAAATTGTTGGTGATCCCCTACAGTTAGTAAACATTAAGAAGCATCCTGGCGCGACTTCTCATGGCTACAGACTGCAGAAGGTTAAGAGACGCAGCCTATGCAGACAGGAACAGCCTGTTGTGGATTAGGTCGCAACAACAGAACGGGTGTGATGCGACATTTTCCAGCGTTGAATTCACTTCCCTGAACGCCAGCTCCATGGACCACGAGCCGTGCGTTACCTCTCTATCAAAGGTAAGCACCATAAACAACATATCCGTTTATGTCGTGTCTTTCAGCAAGGTGAACAGGACATTTCATTGTAAATTACCATCTTCATTTCAGGAGGACATGAGAAGCCCATGATCACGTCGGACGGGACCAGGGTGCCCTAAGGCCCATAGCAAACGGCTTGGATCAAAGACCAGTGGAGACAGAGTTGACGTGACCGCCACCACGGCCCATTTGGGGCCACCTCCACCGATTCCCAAGATCGGTTATTCAACTGATTGCTTCATTGCATGGATTAGGTTGCTGGTACGTGAGTCTTCTTTCACGTGCCCAACAAAGGTGCGAGTCTCGGTTCTTCCGGAGAAAGGTTCCATCTCCTTTACCAGTAGTCCGCGGAAACGTTTGAACTCTATGCTTCCACAGCCAGACGCATGGGTAGGTCCCTATAAGTGTCGTTAGCTATATAAACCTACCTACAGATAGATTGGGATGGAGAGGGATCTGCGGTCGCCAATGTATTCCTACATTTTTCAATCCGTCAGTTAACGCACGCTTCGCCTTGTTAATGTCAGGAGGTAACGTATGCATATGAATTGGCACAATTCCAATAAGGGTTGAAATGTAAACTGTGCATGTATATTATGATTAAGCGGCAAACATGTAAATATTTCGACTGTGCGGAAAACAGGCAAACACTTATGCATGTGTATAACATTATTTAGGAAACAGGAACACATGTGTATATGGTTTCATTATAGGGCAAATAAATATGTGTGTATATGTGTTTCCATTCCGGGGCAAACTAGTATACATATGTATATACAAATATAGATATATATAACAGAACTATTTGCCAAACAGTTATGTGTGATTCATTTATGGGGCAGACAAGCATATATTTATTTGCAATACGATAAGGGGAAAACAGATAAATATGTATTTCGGCTATGCGGCAAATACCTATACATTTTTGAATACAATAAGGTTATGTAGCAAACATATACTTATGCTTTTCGATCATGGAGAAAACAAATTTATATAATACAATCATGAAGCAAACAGATATATTTGCACATATATTTCTCCATCGGGGGTCAAATAGAAAAGTGGCTTACACAAAACGTCATTTTCACTATGACAGACACTACATTTTGCGGGTCAGTCATGCTAAATCGACGTGTTTTACTTTTCTGAACTGAATGACATCAAGATTTTCCACCCAGCATTGCTCCTTCTCATTCACCACTTTTCAATAAATTTGTCAACTTTTACCCAATAGGTATTTAAAGCGTACGTGGCCAGTTATCCCCCGGCGGACAGCTTGCAACACAAACAGTTGTCGCGGGTAGACAAATAGTGTCCAACGATTAAAGTGCCCGCAAAACATGGCCCTTTTGCAAGGGTGGACAAGTCGACAATACCGGTTATATGGTGGAGATGAAAATCAATACGGATGTGAAAACTGGATGCAGATGGGTCAAAACCAGGGCGGATATCATATGAGGTGGAGAGAGAGTGATAGTTACAAAGATTAAAGACTCAATATAATAATGAAGATGAAGCAGCCGAAAACACTTAAGCTTGCGTGCGACTATTTAGAGACAAAAATTTATGAAGGATTGTGGACGGAGAGACAATGAAATTGAAAAAAATTATCATCAAGCTGATGCGGCTAGGAGTGGACTGTAATTTGTGACGGGGAGAAAGCGAGTCTGTAGGAATTAAAATCAGTTATTAAGTAAACTTGCCATGAACAATCTATGTTGTCCTTATTTGATTTTGTAATTTTGGTGTTCCGTGACGGTAATAAAAATAATAATGGGCATATATCTCGAAATTCAAGAGTCATGCGCAAGGCAAGATCAAATTTACACACAGATGGCGCAGTGGAAATCGTAAAATGAAACTTTTGTCGTGAAAATGCAGTGTCTGTTCTCCCATGAACACAACCTGCGATAAGATAGGCTAAACCCGAGCTTTTGGGCTTTAAATCAGAGGTAGAAAATTCATCGCCGAAACTTTCTGGGGCTGGCAATGAGTCGCGCACCACGAGTGAATCCATGTTTAAACGCATAAAACGTGCGTATCGCGGGTGCATAATTGAGCTGGGAGGAAGTGGTGGGTGTCGTCAGGTGGCCGCGTTCATCAAAAATCAGGGGGGTAATATGGTAAAGATAAAGATCAATATGGATGTGGTGGCGGGATGGAGAAGAGTTAAAATCACATTGGATATCATATGACGTGAATGGAGAATTTTAATTGAGAACATTAAATAGTCAAGGTAATACTTAAGCTGAAACAGCGGGAGACATTCAAGGTTGCATCAAACAATTTACGGGACGAAAGTGTATGAAGAACTGTGGACAGAGAAACAATGGAACTTGCAAAAATGGTCACTGGACTTATGCTACCGGGAGCAGATTGTGATGTGTGGCGGGAGGTAAACGGGTATGTGTAAGATTCACAATCAATATTTAAATGCACTTGCCATGAACGACCCGTGTTGTCCTTATTTGATATTGGAGATTATGGTGTTCTGTGGCGGTACGGGTTTGGAGGTTGGGGGAATGCGCGGCATTTCATTAGTGATAGTAACTGTTTGGAAAATCGTAATGTTTCGTCTGAGATTAGGCACCCGGGCGGTCATCAGCGTGGCGTGGCTTGTCTCAGGGTTGCACGGCCAGGTGCTGGATAGCAGGATAGCAGCTTCCTAACGGGGATAGACAACCAATGCAAAGGATGCAGTGGAGCTTTAGGCGATAGTTTGCGTAGCATCTATTGTCATTGGCGAGCCTGAAGAAAAGCCGTAGAGAGGGGCACTCCGGAATTTGTTCCAGCTGGTGTTAAGGTGAGTAAAAAATGGAAACAGTGATAATAATCAGTTTCTTACGAAGATTACAGGGACCAGACAATTGTCATGAAACATGCAGGGTGTAGTTTCAGTTGATGAGACGTGTGGGACAAACATTCGCTGCTTTCACCCTATAGAGCAAATAGCTCAGTCAGTCCTGTGTTTTATGGTCCTTATTTGTAACGCGTTTCTATTCATCTTCCGACATCTTCGCAGATGCAGATTACAGTGGTCTGATAGGACGGCTAGCGCAATGGTTAGGGAATAAAGTCACTATTTATTTTCTTTGTGGAACTCGCCTGGTGAAGAAGCCACATGGAACCAGTTATAACTGATCATGTGTTCACCCGCCGATGTTTACTACTTCCAATCGCCAGAAAAGGTACAACTGAATGGGTCGGGGATAGCAGTGTGAGCTGGATGCTAGGACGGGGTTTACCACGAGAAGTCATAGAGAGGAAAGAAAGGAGAAGCATAAAAATAGTGAGGTCAGTAATTTGTGTTTGAACAGGACGATGGCGACTTGTACCATACAGTAGTTTCAGTATGCTTGCATGAATAATTAGGAAAGAAGAACGACGACAGTTGTTATAGACGTCAGCATACGTACCAGGTGTGCGGTTCGGAGGACAGGGATATGTTAAAAATTGGGGAGGTGTGTGATGAAGCGTAATTGGAGAGTTCGAGTTGCCACTTCCCCAGACCGTCCAAAGAAGTAGCCAAACGCTTATCTACCAAACAAGGGAGGTGTGGGGCTTCCCCTTTCTCAGGGTCAGGTCTAGGTTGATGGCATACATATCCAATGTAGGTGGCCCATTCCTCGCAGCCCGAATATGCTTTAATTGTTGGGCTCAGCCTGATCCAACAGTCTTTCTTTTTTTAACAGGAATGGTTGAGCCCATATGGGTACTTTCCATAGTTCCTCCGCTTGACCTTAATTTCCGCGTTGTTTTTTCTCAACTGCTGCGGGTGTTCTGTTTTCTCCAAGTTCGGAGATGCTAAAGTAAACCTGTCGCAGCCGTTTGGGTTTTTGCACGGACTAAAGAAACAAAAGTGGGAATAAGCAAGCACACAAAGGATGGTGGTTTATGCCGTAAACCACAAACCTGAAGTTATAGCTAAATAATCGCCAACGCCGTGTCTTGCTTTCATTGTTGAGTGTTGCTTGAAACTTGCTAATGTGGACTTGCGTATTGCATAAGCGAATCGCACCGTCTGTGTGACGAGGACAGATTTTCCTTTTTATTAAAAATGAAACTAGGGAAGGGAGTCTACCTGGTTCGCGTTTGCAGGTAACTTGGGAGCCAGATGATTAGGCAGGAAGAGCAGAAGGAACCTCGAACGTGTTCTCTGATGAAATGTCTGTGAAGAGAAAGACTAGTTCCGGCGATATTCAGCATAAAGACAAGATCGTTCATGTTGGCAGAGTCAATCAGGGGCAGAGAAGTCTATGGGGAAAGGAATCTGAGGTGAGAAGACCGATATAAGGCGGGCTAATTGCGGTTATAGCTGTCACAGAATCCAGCATCCTTCTGCTGTCACAGACCTTAATGTTATTTAGTGTTGTTCGCCGAGATCCATGTTTTGAAGACTCTACTTTAGTAACTGCTAGAATGCTAACCAAACTTCGTACGCCCGAGTCTCTGAGAGATAAGGGTCGTATGTACGAATAATTGTCTCAGCAGTCAGTAGTTTCTGGACTTCGTTATTGGAGACAATGTAAGACTGTTGGGGCAATGAATTCCACAAGGAACAATATTTCACAATAAAACGGTCCGACCTAGGGTTGGCTAATAATATAGAACTCATGTGGTTTTGTGACCAGGGTAGCACCGGGAAGTATGGAAGTGAGTGGGAAAGCGGGGAAGACATTCATTGTATTTGCACGTCCGCCAGTTGGGAAGCGTTGGGCATTGTGGTGGGCCTGGGGTAGCCCCTCCCCCTTGAAATGGTTATGACTATTCCCTTTACTCGGTTTTTCCCCTATTGCGCTAGTATGCCAGGTCCTCTTGCGTTCTCAGATGGAGTACTATGGAAATCAGGGGGTGGAATGTGTACTCGGAAATCGATGGCTGACTCAAAGACACTCTCTTCCTAGATAGGGGTGTCGGTCAATTGAAGGACCTGGCTGACACTTAGGTAAGCATTTAGGGCAGCCTTAAAGCTGGATTGAATCTGTACGCACCGAATGCTAATGGGAAGCGTGTTCCAAAGCTTGGCATAAAGAACAAGAAAGAAATGAACCTTGAAGGGGATTTGGCGATTTCTGTATGGATGGTTAGAGAACTATGACGGAGAGGGTAGCATTTGGCAGAGGAGAATATAGGTGGGTTGGTGGAAAAGGAGCGCATATTCACCAGGTTATGCGAAAAATCTATGTTAATTTTTAGTCGCTGTAGCCAAAGTAGCTCGAGTTTGGGGTCTAAACAACGTTCCTTGTAATTAAAAGTCGTCGACCAACGTACCACTTGCTTAGTGAAGCGTCTCTGTATACTTCCAACGGAGATCTTTTCCAACTTTGACATGCTGGAGTATATCAAAGTGCCGTACTCAAGGAGTGGTCGAACGTGTGTTTTATAAATGCTGAGGATGCTGTCGGATAGTTTCATTGTGCGAAAAATCAGACTTACATTTCTCCTAGCTTTAGCCGACTGAATAACTACATGCTCTGAGAAATTAAGAGAGGCTGAATAGTTGAGACCAAGGTCATCAATTGTTGGTTTACATACATTAGTAGATCCCCGTAGCAAAATTGAATCTTTAGGTAGCGCACACCTGTATGAGAGTATTTTGCTTTTATCGGCGGAGAAGCACATCATCGAAAAGTTACATCAGTCGTCTAAGGAAGACAAATCAGCACAAATGTCTCTAACGGCAGTACTAATTTCATTTATCTTAAGAGGTTCAACTAGTTTTATGTCATCAGCAAACAGGAAAGAGACTGCGTGAGATACTGAACCTATTGCATCATTAATGTACATAGGGAATAGCAGGGGACCAAGTACGCTGCCCTGTATGACGCCACTAGTAACAGGTTTGGGATTGGAGGTAATGCCGTTGATGGAGACCACCTGTGATCTTTGGGTTAGGTAAGACGAGAGCCAGGATAGAAGAGGACCGGTAATGCCAAAGGAGGTTACCTTGGATGTCGTTCAGTTGCTTAAACAACAAAGAACACAGCAGATAAGGCAGAATTTTCCCATTCTGTAGTTCAGATGGGTCACTGACAGCAGCTGGAGCCATGGAGGAGGCGAAATATTGATTGAACGCCTCAGCTATGACGCAAACACCATTAGGTAGAACTGGGAAGTTTGGTGATGGTGTGCGATCACGGGATCTTAATTTATATAGCTTCGAAATTAGCATAAGATGATTTTTATGCCCCAGCGCCCTGGCTTCTTCTTTCCGAAGGAGAGATTCACTTAGGTGAGAGATAGTGTCAGACAGACGGTGCAAAAGAATAAGCTTTGTGAAAGTCCTGCGTCAATGAAAGTGCCGTTGCAACTAAGGATATTTAACATTCAGGGAGGCGAATTTGGAAATCTTTTTTCTGTTCATTCGTTCTATAATGGTCAGTTTCGAGATGCAGCTGGCCATGTTGCGATAAAATTCATTTGCAGCCCTCTGTGGGTCAGTCGCTGTGAAAAAGCTTCCCCAGTCAAGTTCGCATACTAGAGGGATAAATTGCTGCCAGTTAAGATAGGGTGGACGAGTTGTGTCAATAGGATGGTTACGGAGGGCGCCATGTACATGGATTCTACCGTGAACAAACTTGTGGTCTCTCCCTGGAAATTTATTTCCGATTTGAACCAATATGTGGTGCTCAGTATATAAAAAAATGAGGTCTAATATATATTTATTTCTGGTGGGTGACGCTACGTGCTGTACCCAACCCCCATTATGTAGGTGGGAGATGAACGATGTTGGGCTTGGTGGTGCCGTAATAGTGGACCTGGTGGTGTCAGGGAGATTGAAGTCTAATACAATGATTTCCGATGTTGATGGGAGGGATGCAAGATGGTCAAATGCGTTTGCTAGTAGGGGGAGCCCAATTTCAGTATGAACTGGAGGGCGATAGATACAGGCAGTATGGATAACCCAGAACAACATCTTGATAGTGAGCCATACCGATTCTTGGACCAGTTCGAGTGTAGAATGCGTAAGAACGGAGACTGATAGGCCCTGCCTTACATAAATAAGACAACCGCCCCCATGGCGATTGTTTCTAGTACCTCAAGGATTAGTATCCCGCAAGACAAGTCGCACTATTAGGTGTATCTCAGGCAAGCCAAGAGTCATTGATGAAGACTATATCCGGGTTGGAAGACGCAGCAAAGCTTTTTAAGTGAGTGAATTTATTTAGAATTGGACGATTCTTAATTAGCGCGAAAGGGAAGGGTATGTCGCCGTCGAGGCGGAATGAGTGGTGGGGTTGCAAAGATAGAGCGACGGTACGTGGAGGGTTCACTGTAATGGGAACAGTTGAGTAAGCAAATGGAATTAGTTCTATTTTAGTGGGCGTTGAATGAGATACGATAGAAGAAGTTGGAGGTAAGGAAGAACAAGGGCATATAGCGTTCTTCGTTATGCTAGCATGGGGGTAACTCGAAGTACCGGGGGGGTCAGTGTGGAGGGAGGCAGATAGGCAGTGTGTTTGGTTAAGAAAAAAAAGTGGCGGTGGTGGTTCCGGAGGGGGAAGGAAGAGGGACTTTGCTGGCTGAGTAGGTGTGGTTGGAAAAGAGGCATTGGTGGATTGGGGTACGGTCCTTGTGTTTGGGCCGACGCACTGGTAAGCGGAGGTTGGTGGTAGTACCGAAGTGACGGTGGAGGTATACCTAATGGAGGCCAAAGACAGCTGTCTTGGGAAGTCTGACGCAACAGCAAAGGACTTTGGTGGGAAACAGCTGGTGCATCGCTAGGACATTTAAATCTATGGTGCGAGTCTGCGGTTTTCTTCCAGCTCAGAAATTCTCTTGGCAGTGACTTTTTGGTCCCCGTAAAGCGAACGGCGGCCGTAGAACTTCAGCGCGACTACAGCCAGGCGGTTGAGGTAAAAAAGTGATGGGGCTGACAGTGTGATGGAGTAGGGTGGGGTCGGAATAGTTTGGTCGCTGGGTACCAACGCCAGCGTTGTTCCACCGAGAAGTAGTGTGTTGCCTGTTGATGATGTAGGCACAGGCTTACCATCAGTAGCTATTGTTTTAGAGGTCTGAATGGGGAAGCGCTAGTTTTGATCGGTGCCAGACATTATTGATACGCAGGGAGAAGAGGGGTTATCCAGGCCCGCGAATAAAGCCCAAGATGGAGGGTATTCATGCTGGCGTTTCCAGGAGGGCCGTTGTAAGGAAGACGGTAATGAGCTGTCTAAGTCAACACTCTTCTGTGGCTGTGATGGGGGCACAGGGACCAGTTTAGGTACCAAGCCCTTGGCTATGCCGGGTAACTAAGGGGAATTTATGTTTGAGGAACCGTTTTTTGAGTTCTCACTTGCATACAGTCTGATGGCCTTCCTTTGAATAGGGTTTTTTGGGGGGAAAGTTTAGTGGATCTTAGTGGCGTAGTTAAAGCTATCTTAGCCTCTTTACTCAAAAAATGATCTAAGGCAGCGGGGCTAAGTAACTGAAACAACGATGGACATGATCTGATTACCATTTGATTGCGTAGTCATAAACGGTGGCAGGGGCTTCTTGTCACGTTGCAAGCAGAGAGGATAGTGTTTTTGAACGAGTCTAGTGGAATGCGGTCAGGGATATTATAAACCACAGTATTAGACGATCTTAGGTTTCGTTGCTTCATTTCTGATGATATGGAGTCGATGGCCCGACAGACACCAGCGAGATGTTCGCGTAGTGGGTTTTCGGGTGTTTTAGTTAGGTAGGTGAGAGGAAGCAGCTTTGCAATCACTGGTTCCATCAGTAAAATTTTGTTGTTCATCTCATTATTTGCTTGCTCTAATTTCCGTAATTTATTATTAGCCTCCACGAACACGTCTGCGAAACTGACTGTGCATGCTGTAGGCCGGCGAATGGGTTGTGAGGGTGTGGATGCGGTGCGTCTAGCTGCTACCATCTTGACACGTTTGCGCCTAGAGACCGCCACTTAAACAATTAGGGACGGTGTGCGTAGCTGTATGGTTGCGTTATAAGGAATGCACCTGTGATGGCCAAAATTTTTGCCAAATCGTAAATTAGAAACTCGGCTAGAGGTCTTGGATCGATCTAAGGAGCCGTTATCTAAATTGAGATTGTACCAACACTAGTATGGTGGCAGTCAAAGGTTACTCGAAGTATAATCAAATAAAAATGGAACACTCTGACAAGTTATATGGAAAGCAAAGGCTCAATCAATGTCGAAAAATGTTTTAAGCAGTACGTAAATAATGAAGAGTATAAGAAACAGCTAATTCCGTCAACCGCTAAGGAAGAGGGTCGGAAACTGCTGAAATGTGACGATATGGGAAGAATATCTACCAGTCTATGTGTCGTGTTGATTTTGGTGGACTGGACAGTGTCGATAAGTGGCGGGACCGGTAGACGAGAAAATGAGTAGACAGGCCGCTTGGTGCAATTAATCGTGAAAACAGAGAGAGATCGATATTGCTTACGGTTTACAATATAAAAGCGTTTAATATAACGCCTTGTCAAAGCTTTGGGTGTTACAGTTAGATACCAAGTAGTGAGTCAACAGAATTGTTGCGCGGGGATCGGCTCAAAATAAGGTGTCGAAAAAAATTGGCAAATGTTTTTACCAGGAAAAGCTCCAAAGGTTTTAAGACGACTACAAAAAACAACCTAGGAGGCTAAAAATTTAAGAGAGAACTCACTGCGAGGAGCGGTGCAATGCAGCACTTGGCTGGGACCCAAGCTTGTGCAACAAAATTTTCGTCTGCCTACTCCATGCAACGTGCATGGTTCATTCAGTCTCAGGCTGAATGGTTCCCATATGTTGCGTGATTTCCAATCATCTTTTGACATCTCCGCTGATGCAGTTTGTAGTGGTCTGATAGGGCGGCTTGCACTGGTGTTAGGGAATAAAAGCCAGATCATTTTCTGTTTGTTTACCTCATCTGGCTTAGGGGCTCGCTGCACATGCGACGGGGTATAATTTCCAATTGATTTTGTGCGAGCGACCACCGATGCTACTACTCCGGATTTCCAGAAAATGGCACCAGTGAAATGGATCGCAGACGGCGGTAAAGGTCTAACCAAAACGATATTAACATGTACAACACAATAGTTTCGGTAAACGGCCATGAACAATCATAAACGTTGTTCTAGAATGTCAGTATACTAACCAGGTGTGCGTTTGAGAGAACAGAAGCATGTTGAAAACCAGAGGGGTGGATGGTGAATTTCAAGTGTACAGTCTGTTGCGCTATTTGCTGAAGTCGTCCCACAAGGCAGAAAGATGCTTATCTACCGAAGAAGGGTGGTGTGAGAGCTCCCCGTTTGCAAGGGCAGTTCTAAGGTGATGGCATACATAACCATTGTGGTAAGTGGCCCATTCCTTCGTCGCCAGATTTGGCTTTTGTTGCTGAGTTCAGACCGATACCGGCAGAATCACTTTCCTAACAAAGCAGCGGTAGAGCCCACACAGACACTTTCCATGGTTCCTCCGCATGACCTTAATTTTTCGAGTTATATATATTTCTCGCAACTGCTTTGGGTGGTCTCTCTTCCTCACTTTCGGAGTTGCTAAAGAAAAAACGCCACAGTCATTTGGGTTTTTGCATGTACGGACCAAAGAAAGCCAAATTGTGGATAAGCAAGCAAACGGGGGATGGTGGTTTGCGCCTTATATCACGGACGTGTATATATGACTCCGCCATCGACAACGCCATATCTTTTCCCATTAACCAACGTGGGCTGGTTTGTTAGGTAAGCCAATCAGATCTTTTGTTTAACGTGGGCAATTCTTCTCTTTTAAGTTAAACTAGACTCGTTATTTAAGGGAAAACGGTCTACCAGATTCCAGTAAGCCAGCGATTGATGATCAAGATGGCCAGGTAGAAAGAGCAAGTGGAAACTCGAATGTCCTCTGATGAAATGTCTGCCAAGAAGGAAACTAGTTCCGGTAATACACGGCATACAGAGGGATGCGTTATATTTTCAGAGTAAGTAAACTGCAGAGAAATCTATGAGGAAAGGATCCAGGGGTGAAAAGACCGAAATAGGGAAGGTTTATTGCGGATATAACTGCCATAGAATCCAGCGTCCTTCTGCTATAACGGACTATAATACTATGTGGTGTTTTTGGCTGAGATCTAAGTCATGGAAACCGTACTGTAGTAACTGCTGAAATCCTAAACCAACTTTTTACACCCGAGCCTCTGAGAGATACGGGTAGTATAAACGAATAAGGGTCGGTACGGTCAATATTCTGCAGACCTCGCTCTTGAAGGCGCTGTTAGATGATGATAGAAGTTATCGTCGTGGCAATGAAGTCCACAATGAAGAATATTAAACAACAAAATAGTTTGCTCTAATACTTCTTCGTGCTAAGTCAGTTGTGACGACCAGTTTATTTTTTCCGTGGGGTAGGAAGTTTGATTTCTGAACAGAGCGGATAAAATGTAACCGTTGCCATTGTTGAGACCATTGAAGAATATTAAGTTTGCTTTCGCCCGCCGAAGTCTAGGAGGTCAAGGATTCAACATTGTACATCCTTCCCTGCAACCTCTGTTTGACAAAATGCCTACTGGCCTTAGGATAAATGCACATTGATTAATTCCCACTGCAGGTCTGTAACTTCCGCATGCAGGAGCAGATTAAGGAACAACATTCTAGAATGTGCCTGATATGTGTGTCGAAGTGGTTAAGTTTGCTATCGTTCAGCCTAATGTTCCTATGTAGCAACCCAACTGTTTCATTGACTTCCTCTTCTTAAGTAAGTGCGTTTTTCAAAAAGTTGGAGCAGTAGTTCAGACCCAAGTCTCGACCATTGTTGCTGAAGAGGACGAAGAGACTTCCTATTGTAAGCCTATTTGCGCATAAGGTGCATTTGCAGAACAAGAGGTAACTTTTCTCGGATGAGAACCACATTGTCCATTCGGTGGAATAAGTGTCGAGGGATATTAGGTCTTGGGTTATTCGGGCGACGCTAGTGATTTTTTGGATCAAAAAGTCCCAATAAAATTTATTCTTCACTGAACGCCTTGGAAGCTTGAATATGCAACGTGAATCGCAGATATTTTTAAAAACATATCGATATTTATATCTGGTGGCATTAATAGATTTACAAAAATAATTAGACTGGAACAGGATTGACAGAACATTGGGATGAGCAGAGTCCTTCTTTCACTCAGGTTACATACGATCGATATACACCATGTCGGGACAGCCGGCGACGTGTAAAATAAATGTTTTAAGACCGCATCTTGCTACGCGAAACGAACCGGCATGAGTTGGTTGCAGTAGCGGTCCAACACCCTCAACACGCACGAAAACGTGAGTTAAAGTATTCAGTGTGGTTGGAATATGGCCCGAATGTCGTTGATCCCGCGGTGGATTGGCACAAAGCGTTTGCGTGTGTTGCGCGAGACGTTTTGCATAGTCACCGTAAATGAAGTGCGTGGGTCTCGATGGGGACACCAGCTCCCCGAGGAGGCGGAGCGTGCAACCGAACACAATTTCGTTTGGTGCAGTGCGTATTTATTCAATAACAGAACTCCGAATGCTTAGAGGAGCTAACGGCAGTATTTCGCTCCAAAGCGGGTTGGCAGCCGCTCGCAAATCGGCTTTTAGTTGCCAGTGAAATCTTTCCACCAGACCATTAGCTTGAACCATACAAAACGCTCGGTCACTAGCCTCACCAAAGTAGGTAAACTCGGGTGGGCGAGATTGTGTAACGTCAGAAATTTGGTATAACGGCGAGCTGCTGGAACCACCGCTATTGGAATACCCTGCGATGCATCGCAAAGAATTGTATTCTGTGACGCTAGGTTTATTGAGCTGTTTTGTCGATGTTTGTCGATACCAGGATCAATCACTTAGGCCTGTGCCATCGCATCGAGGTCGATGTTCGGTTTTGGAGACAAAAAAATGTGGCATATGCGAGAAAGTGCATCAGCGGCGGAATTGTCTGCCCCAGAGACATGTCTTAAATCCGCGGTGAACTGTGAAACAAAGTCTAAGTGGTGGATCTGACTTGGCGAGTACCGGTCAGAGGCTAAATGCATCGCGTATACCAGTGGTTTGTGATCTGTGAACACCTTGGATGGACGACTTTCGAATGCATGCCTGAAGTGTCGGACAGCTATGTAGACGGCGAGAAACTCCCTGCCAAACGGGATTTATCTTGACACTGCCGAATGTAGCCGCTTGGAGAACAATGCTAAAGGCTTCCAAGAACCTTCGGTCTAGTGTTGAAGCACACATCCGACTGCAGTGCTTGAGGCGTCGGTTATCAGAGTTATGGATGTTTAAGGGAAGGGTTGTTTGAGTAGCGCTATTTTGGTAATTGTGCAGTAGAAATGAACGCCTGTTTCGCAACCTCGGGGAAAGCAAACTTATGCTTAACTCCCCGCAACAAGTCTCTAGGGGAAGCAATCATTTCCGCGTGATTAGAGATGACACAATCAAAGTTAACTGGGATGCTTTCATCACAACGCCCCTAGCATTAAGTTGCATTTCTTGGTTCTGTTTAGACAGCCAGGGTGTTTCTATTGTAGTCGAGAAAACTTTCAAAATTTTTCCTTTTCAAAACAATTTGCCAAATTTTCTGAACATCACATTTGAACCCCATGCCCGCTTAGCAAATCTGGTGGTTTTATGCCTTAGATTTAACTGTGACGCTCGTATCTTCGATACGGCCTTCTTTTAAACGCAAAGACAGTGTACATCGTCAGCGATATTCATCCTTTTTTCAAGATTGCCTGCACCCGGTGGACTGTCTACTCATTTGCTCTTATACCAGTCCCGTCACTTTTCGACACTGTCCAGTCGCCCAAAAACAAAAAAACACTCAGGCTGCTCGATAGTTTTGCCATATCGTCACATTTCCGCAGTTGCGTACCATTCTTCGTACCAGCCGCTGGAATTTGCCCGGTTTTATATTCTTTATTATTTACTCGAAAACGTCCTTTGAATATAACGAGCTCAGGACTAAATAATGTAGACCGTATCGGAAAATCGATGCGCCGTGTTCTGGTTTAAATTGTGAATGATATAATGTTAATAACACAGCGTTGTTGGTAGATGTAATGCGTCAACATTTAGACCAGCGTAGGTAGTCTTTCTCAGGGAAATCTTTACAATAAAAAAGACTCGCCATGAGAAAGACTACCCACGGTATTCGAAACTTTGGCGCATTACATCACCCAACAGCGCTGCGTTATTAACGTTGTATCATTTACAACTAAGATCTAGCCCATTTTCTGCACACAAATTATCGGGCGTTTTTTCTCCAGTGGACTATGTTTCGACTGACCTTTGACTGCCAAAGTATTATCATTGGAAATATCTCAATTTAAATATCGCCTCATTTGTTAGATCAAAGAATCCTCTCACAGCTTCCTCTCTAAGATTTGACTGAACCATTGACACCTCAGATGTACCCTTTATCACATAACAGCACAGTTGTACACAAGATCCCAATTTGCCGAAATCAAGGTCCCTAGGCGCAAACGTGTCAAGATGGTAGCAGCTAGACGCACCGCATCCACACCCTCACAACCCATTCGCCGGCCTACAGCATGCACAGTCAGTTTCGCAGACGTGTTCGTGGAGGCTAATAATAAATTACGGAAATTAGAGCAAGCAAATAATGAGATGAACAACAAAATTTTACTGATGGAACCAGTGATTGCAAAGCTGCTTCCTCTCACCTACCTAACTAAAACACCCGAAAACCCACTACGCGAACATCTCGCTGGTGTCTGTCGGGCCATCGACTCCATATCATCAGAAATTAAGCAACGAAACCTAAGATCGTCTAATACTGTGGTTTATAATATCCCTGACCGCATTCCACTAGACTCGTTCAAAAACACTATCCTCTCTGCTTGCAACGTGACAAGAAGCCCCTGCCACCGTTTATGACTACGCAATCAAATGGTAATCAGATCATGTCCATCGTTGTTTCAGTTGCTTAGTGCCGCTGATGCTCAAAAGATTTTGAGGATTGAAGCAAGCTTTAAGTTTGTCGCAATCGTCCCGTCACCGGACCACCCTTTCTTACTTATTTCAAGAAGGTCGTCTGGATCCTGTATTATTCGTAAGAAACTGACTGTTGTCACTGTTTCCATTTTTATTTACGCACCTTAGCAGCAGCTGGAACAAATTATACACTGCCTTTTTTCTCTCGGGCTCTTCTTCAGGCTGGCTGATGACTACAGATGCTACGCAAACTCTCGCCAAATGCTCCACTCCATCCGATGAGCTGGTTGCCTTTCACTTTTAGAGAGCTGTTATCCGGATCTGACGCTCCGGTACAGGGCCGCGTAATCCTAAGACATACAAATCAACGCCAATGACCGCCCTGGTTTCCTCATCTCAGATGAACTATTACGACTGGCCAAAACACTGGCATAGGCACTACTGAAACGCTACGCAATCCCCAAACCTCACGACCCCTACTGGCAGAGAACACCATAATCTCCGATACTAAATAAGGACAACACAGGTCATTCATGGCAAGTGTATTTAAGGATTGATTATTAAACTTTCACCCATTGGTTTTCTTCCCGTCACACATCACAGTCCGCTCCAGTTGGAAAAGTCGAGTGAAATTTCTTTGGAGTTCCACGTCTCTCGTTTCACAATTTTTCATATATTTTCTTCCCGTAAATTGTCTGATGCAACCTTGAATGTTTCCTGCTGTTTCATCTTAAGCATTATTTTAACTTTTGATTGATGTTAATTAGCGTTCTCCATCCACCTTATATGATATCCAATGCAGTTTTGACTCATCTCCATCCGGCAACTGCGTCCATATTGATCTTCATCTTCAACGTATATATCTCTCGATTTTTGAGGAACCCGGCCATATGACAACGCCCACCACTGATAGTGACGAACCTTCCACGTTGAACAGTCGCTCCTGTGAAGCCAAAAGACATCTGTTACGGAAATGGAATAATTATGTAACTGTACAGTTTTAAGAAATTATGAAAATTTTATTCTCCTCCACTTGCTTATTGTTTCTACAGACGATTTTGGGTATAAATACATGTTATACCGGGAACCACGTCAGTTGCGCTCTCGTGACTGCCATGGCTATTCGTGCGGATGCGACTGCTGGCTGTACAGATGACTCCAACATGTTGTACCGTTTTGTTCAGTCCTTTTACGCTGGTTTTTTAGTTTCAGTGTGACTCCCGGGTTTCGAGCGTCGAACGCTCACGTCGGCTTATAAATGCCATAGTGTTGTCTAAAAATTGGCTCCCAGAGCATCTCTTCCCTTTTCTCTTCCACATTATTGTGTCAAGTATTGCAGCGTGCATAAGCGTCGCAGACACCAAAGCGGTCGTCAGCAAGTCTGTTATCCTTTCAAGTAATACGTATTTGCAGATTTTTAAATATCAACTGCCCAGCTTTCGTCATGTTGAGTGCAGTTAGTAGGCAATACAAATGTGGGAACAATACAGTGTTAAGTGGTCACTAAATTTTGGCATTTTTGAGACCAGTATGGTTGAAGTAAAAAACGGGTATGTAAATCGTGGACTCTCAATGAGATTCACCCTTTATGATGTTTTCTGCGAATAATGCGCTGCACGGAGGAGTTAGACGAGGCTAGGCATCGTCGTGTCATTAGGGAATTTTTCGGCAGTTACGTTGCATCTGCAGGTTTGGAAATGTGTGCCGCCCTTCCAAGTAGAATTAGTCAGTTTGCAAGGAATGCAGTTGAAACACACCTAGAAGGATAGTGGGTCTTGGGAGTTAGGTTGTTCTAAATCCTGCGGTGCATGTGTATTGATGAGCGTTTATCCGCCATGCGCGTGCACTTTCTGGAACCACTGGCTGTTACCATGCAGTCACATATTGCGTGTTGGCTCCTTCCTTAGGTCTGACGCCGGGAGGCTTCCAGTAGGTTGGTGAATGAGTTGCGTCCAACGGTTTGAATGCTCGCAATACACGGCCGTTTCGCGGGGATGGACTTTACGTCAATATACCCATCATTTCTTTCTAGCGAAATTTCGCGCCGGCAATAAGCATTTTTGATGCGTTTAAATATGGATTGACTAGCAGTGCGCGATTAATAATCAGACCCAGTAAGTATCATCTAGCCATGACTTAAAAGCTGGAAAGCTCATGTTCAGCCTATCACATTGCAGGTTATGTCCATGAAAGCACAGGCACACTGCATTTTCATTTCTGGTTTTTGTTTATCGTGTCTCCACTGTGCCATCGTTGCATAAATTGGGTCTTTCCTTGCGCATCATCCTCGAATGTTGAGAAATATATACTATTTTATTATTGAGATAGCCCCGTTCGAGTTCATCAAAAATTTCGGACAGAACCCGTATTCAAAAGGAGGCCCTCAGACTGTATGCAAGTGAGAACTCAAAAATGGTTCCACCAAACATAAATTCCCCCAAGTTACCCGGCATAGCCAAGGGCTTGGTACCTAAACTGGTCCCTGTGCCCCCATCACAGCCACAGAAGAGTGTTGACTTAGACAGCTCATTACCGTCTTCCTTACAACGGCCCTCCTGGAAACGCCCGCATATAGACCCTTCACCTACGACTTTCTCGGTAGGTCACGAATACCTCTCCTCGTAAGCCTAGCATCAGTTTAAACTCACCCTGTCCCATGTATAACCTTAAAATACTAGTTATTGGTGAAATACCCGGGCTTATACTCTCCACAAGCAACGCACTACTCCAAGTGGAACATCGCCGTCGTTATTAATAATAATATATTAGATCTCACCTTTACGCATACTGATCACTACATCTTGGTTTACGGTAAAAAATAAGTTTTCAGAGATCGAAAAGCAAGTAGTTCACGGTAGAATCCATGTCCAGGCCCCCCTCCCTAACCATCCCATTGACAAAACTCGTCCACCCTATCTTAACTGGCAGCAATTTCTCCCTCTAATGCGCCGACTTGACTGAGGAAGCTCTTCGCTAGCGATCGCAAAATGGCCAGCTGCACCTCGAAACTGACCAATAAAGAGCGAATAAATATAAATAGTACTCCACAATTTGCCTCCTTTAAGGTCAACTATGCTATGTTGGAAGAGCACTTTTCATTGACACACGACTTTTCCTAGTTCATTCTCCTGTGCTCTCTGTCTGGAAGCATCTGTCGCCTAGATGAACAGCTCCTTCGGAAACAAGAAACAAGGGCGCTGAGGCATAAAAATCACCTCATATTACTTTCAAAACAATATACATTAAGATCACATGATAGGGAGCCTTCGTTTAACTTTTTATTTTTGTTCAATGGTGGGTCCGTGACAACTCCGAAAGACATCTGAGGCGTTCGATCAATATTTCGCCTGCTCCACGGCCCTAGCTATATTCAGCGACCCACCTCAACCACAAAACAGGAACAACCACAACTTATCTACTGTCCTTTGAAATTAAGACTATTGCGCGACATTTGGGCAATTTTCAACCGGGGTCTCACCCAGGCCCTGATAGCATCTCTCCAACAGCTGTCCTTAGTTTCGGCCCTGACTTTCCCTGGTGCTGTTCAATTCCTTTGCACTTTCAAAACCTTCGATGCATTTCCGATCAACTTGAAGCTTTCTTCAATGGACCACGCCGTAGAAAGGGATCTTTGGATGATTTGTCCAATTAACGTCCCATTAACGACACGCTTGTTGCCTCCAGGCTTAGGGAAAAAATAGTAAATGTTCCATTGTAGACTATCTCTTAGCCCCAAATAGCACGGATTTCCTCAATTCCGTTCTTGTTCCATTTGTCAATTTGACTTCCTTAACCTTCCAACCAACCTAGCGAACAGGGGCATGGCTCTCACAGTCATCTACCTCGATATGCCGTGTCACTTACACTGCCCTTTTCATCCGAAGCAAGCTTATTTGGAATCGCCGATCCTCTTCTATCCTGGCTCTCGTCTTACCTAACACAAAGATCACAGGCGGTCTCCACTGACAGCATTACTCCCAATCCCAGACCCCTTTATAGTTGCATCATATTTGGTCCCTTATAATTCTTTATGAATATTAATGACGCACTAAATCCAATATCTCACGGCATCCCTTTCCTGTTTGCTGATGACAAAACCAGTTGAACCTCTTAAGTTAAATGAAGTTAGTACTGCAGCTAGAGAAATATGTGCCGATTTGTTTGCTTTGGACGACTAGTATATTTCCTGGATTGCCAGTTTTTCCGTCGATAAGAGCAAAATACTCACATATGACTGCATCCTACCGAAAGATTCAGTTTTGCTGCGCGAATATTTTATCGCGTATAAACCAACAATTGATGACTTTGATCTCAACTACTCAGCCTATCTAAATTTCTTAGAGCATGTAGATATTCAGTCGGCTAAGGCTAGGAGAAATGTGAGCCAGATTTTTCGCAATATGAAACCATTCGACAGCATCCTTAGCATTTATAAAACACAAGTTCGACCACTCCTTGAGTAGGGCACTTTGATATACTCCAGCATGTCAAAGTCAGATGGGATTTCCGTGGAAAGTACTCGTAGACGCTTCACCAAGCAAGTGGTTGGTTGGTGAACAACTCTAGAATAAAAAGAATTCCGTCTAGCTTTCAAACTTGAGCCACTTGGGATACGGTGGCTGAAAATAAACCTGGCTTTTCTACATAACCTGGTGAAAACGCGTTCTAACCACGCTGACCTACCTATATTCTCCTCTGCCAGCCGCTATCCTCTCCGTCTTAGGTCTCTAACCATCCGAGCGGAAGTCGCGAAATCCTCTTTAAGGTCGCATGGCTTTCTCGTTATTCCATTAGCATTCGGTGCGTACAGATTCAATCCAGTTTTAAGGCTGCCCTAAATACTTACCTGGGCGTCGCTCAAGTCCTTCAGCTAACCAACACCCACCCATATCTCGGAACAGAGTGCTTTTGAATCAACCATCGATTTCTAAACACATACAATGACTCCTTCTACCCCACAATCCGCATGATAAAATTTGGATCTGGTATCAGCAACTACGGTAGCAAAATGGGCGGAGATTACCATTTCATTTAAGGTAACTCCCTTTGCCGTTTATTTCCTTGCCGCTGTCCCTAGCCACTCACAATTCCTTCGTCCAAGAACTTACCCTAAGTCGATAATGGCTTTCTTCCTTTTATTGCGTTCTGTCTCATGTCATTTACCTTATCCCGTTTGGCTTTACACCTTCCAGTCATTGGAAAGTATAACAAAAACGAGTCGTCCTTTTTTAATTAAGTTACTTCTCCTTCACCTGACCTACATAAATGTCGCTGAGCGAGTAAAGAAACGCGGTTAGGATTTGTAGTGGCTTTGTTCATACCCCGATGTGTGCTCCACAACACCGGTTGTGCTCCTTTGTGTGATTGTTTATCCCTACTTTCCGTTTCCATGGCCCTGTGTAGTAAAACCCCTGTTGCACCAGAAACAAAGCCATGGCTTGCGGACGTGGGGAAAACATACCATCCCAGCAGTTGAGAAAAATTGCCAATACGCAGAAAATTATGATCAGGCGGAGGAGCTATGGAGAATTCCTTTGTGGGCTCAAACACTCTTTCGTTGGGAAAAAATAAATATAAAAATTACCACCTTGCTCTTAAGGAAATGGGCAACCCTTAGCACAAAGTTCCTTTCCCATCAGCCTACACCCAATCCGGCGAAAGAGAAAACCTCACAATGCCCGTGTTCGTCTGATATGCTACTGGTTCGTATGCTAGAGACTTAGTGGGATATTAGCCCACTAGGCTCTCCACATGCATCTACGGTCCCGTCCATCTAAGTAACCGCTCGTATCCTGTCTCCCATATGAACGCCGGGCGCATATGCACAGGAACTTTTAACAACAGCCGTCAAGTTATCATGCTCAAACTCCTCTGCCCTATCTTCTTTTAAAGGTGTACACTTAGCATCACACAGCTAAAATGAAAGATTCCATTTATCCGTGAATATTGGTTATTCTAGGACTCCGTCAGCCTCCCCTCCTGTAGATACCCTCCAAGCGAAGGGCTTATTTTTAATTTCTTTCAAAATTCCCCCATCGCCGTAGCCCTTCGGATTTCTGTCGGCATACTGCCCTTCGTACTCTCCGGGGCCTAAATGGGCATATTACCTCCTGATCCGATCGCATTCACCAGGTTATCTAAAGCCCAAACTCTACCCTATCCCCCTATTCATAATTAGTATCTGCTTCCACAGCATTCCGTCTGAGAGCACAAAAGAACCTAGCAAACTAGTATTATACGGACAGTATGTAAGGTTAACCCTTTCTGACTGCTGGATAAATGGAGTAGTCTGAACCATTATAAGGGGGACTCTACCGCTGGCCCAACTATGCCCCACGCTTTCCAGCTGGCAGACGTGAAAATAATGTGCATGTCTTTTCCGCTTTCCCATTCACTCTTATACTTCTCTGCCTTTTTCGCCACCTATTTATATTTTCTTTGCCACTCACCATAACCCTTCGGCTGGAACGCTTTCCAGACTTCCGTCGTTATTATTATTATTATTATTATTATTATTATTTCAGACTCTTTAGACGCACTGCGAGCACCACTCAGGTCGGCCAAAAAGATCTACCTTCCAGACCGTGCGGAAACTGATTGATATCCTTATTCATCATGATTCACCAATGACAAATTACTCTCCATGCTGCAAGCCCGCTCGGAACCAAAGACCATGTATTGTGATCTCCAAAGGAAGCGTGCCATGAAGAGATAAACCTTCACTGCGTACCTTGACCTGGCTTCTGATAACACGCCCACCACGTTAACAATGAACATTTGCGTGGCCATCCAATTATAAACCTTACCATTCAGCTATCACCAAACATTCGTATACCTGATCTGAATCCTTCCTGGGGCATTATTCTCAATGTGACTAATAACAATCCCATTACCCACTAAAAAGTAAGGAAAAGATCCAAACTCATTTCACAGTGCCATTGGATGTTTGTTTACCGTACTGCATAATAGTCTGCATTTTCCTTCTCGCATCTGGTCATGCTTTACCCCGCAGCGCCTTTTGGCAATGACGCACTATTATGCACGCCATTTTTCTGTTCTACTCCAAGCTTCCGAGTGAATTTTGTATACTTCCTTGTTTGCAGCAGCCGCTGAACAATGCATGCTCTTTAGCTTCCATCCTCATTTTGATTTTAATAGCCAGTTCCCTGCTCCCGTTCTCCCCTGCAGTCACTTTAGCCAGGTTTGCAAATTGTTCATCCGCAACTCATGTATCACTGAATTTATTTCCGGCAGATTACCTTCTGTGGACATCGTATAAACCTGTTACATTTCGAACACTTCGGACACATCTCGACAACAGCCACTGTCCTTCAACCGAATTTCGCGGCTGAGATACGCTCTGCTGGTGCATCTAAGCGCACCAATGGGCCACACAGCACTCATGCTAACCCGCTGGTAACTATGCATCATGATAACTCAACCGTCTTCTGACTCCATCTTTGAGCTGTGCTACTCAATAGGTTGTGTCATAGCATTATACCTCCTGATGATGCAACCAAGCGTGTCCGTTGGAGCTTTCTTGAAATACGCCATATTATTATTATTAACTGCCGTAATTTTCAGTACGAATCAGATTCTGGGTAGACCCCAATGGCAGTACTCTTATCCGACAATGGAGCTATACCCGAGGAGGAGACGATATGCCACAAGAATGTGACACTGGGTTTTCCAAGCTTATATTTCGAGGCATTAATGGTTATCTCATGTTTGCCGAGGCGATAGAAAAGACCCCGTAGGTAAGCGGAGTGTCACTCTTTTAGGCGGCTAGCTACTGGGATATCGTCTTGGTACCTATTCTCTAAATCGCCTGTGACCTCATGCATAAAACTTTGGAAGGATTGAGCCGCAATGCTGAGCTCAAAGGGCATCCACACGAACTCGAAAAGTCCAAAAAGTATGCCTTTCGCTTCTACATGAATTTGAATGTATGCTCGAGCCAAGCCTATGCGGCTGAAGATCCTGCGACCGGACGGCGACGAAGTGAGGTCCTGTATGTGGGGAATCGGGCACCTATCGGGAACGGTGACCCTGCTGAGTGTCCTGTAGTCCTCACATGGTCTCCGGGCGCCATTGGGCTTGGAAACCATGTGACGAGGGACCCAACGACTGCTAGAAGGTCGGATGACGCACAGTTCTAACATGTGGTCGAATTCTGCCTTGGCTAGGCGAAATTCGCCAGGAGCTACGTGAACAGGCCGATGAAAGTTTGGGGTTCTGTGGCCTCCGTATGGTGAGTTACCGTAGTGTTGACGGCGGGAATTGAGCCAGGGTGTCGCAATATGCCCGGGTTGTCGTAACCTTGATCGTTGTACGGCTGTTGGGCCGGCTGTTTGGCATACTGGACATGATTCGTTTGAGGACAGCTTACGAGCAGGTCACGGTCGGCACCATTTTACGGCCTGCTATTTTACTGTGCCAAGCGTCCGCTAATAGGTCGAAATGTCGGAGAAGGCCATGTTAACGTCGGTGACGATGAATAGCCAACGAAGTGTACGATTCAGGCCTAGATGGATTGTGAGTGTACAATGTACGTACGTGTGGATATCGGTGCCGTTCGCAGCCCATAGCGTCTCTGCCCGTGCAGCGATCAAATTGCTCGAGTCCCGGGAGATCACGCTAACCTTGGCACCTATATCCACCAGGAGCAGCTTGCTAGTCGTCAAGTCTTTGAAGTGACAATTACTAGCTGCCCCGATGTCATGTGCCGCGATCACCCTGTTTCTTGCCTGGACTTGTGCCATCCGGGTAACATCTTTTGCTGAGCCCCCAAAGCGGTTAGGGTACTTAAAGTAAACTTTCGAGGAAGAAAGGAAGGGTTGCTTGAGAGAGGAGCTACTGCGCCTGCGTCAACGTGGGCTGAACCGATCTGTTCGTCCGTCCCTATCGACTGTTGGCCGCTGTAGCGATGCGTCGATCGTCGTCAAAACAGTTGTTATTTTGTCATGTGGACGTAAGGACGCGGCTCTTGAAGGACGAGAAAGTTTTTAATGCTGAGACATCTAGGCTATAGCGTGACGTAAAGTCAGCGACTTCGGCTGCCTCCTTTAGTGCATACTTACGTGCAGTGCCAAGCAAAGGAGGTAGATGTGTCGGGATCCATTGAAGTCACAGCTCTCTCTCGTCACAGAACGTTGCGCTTCAAAGACGCCGCATTTCCGGCAATAGTTCTGAGGGCTTCTTATTTCTAAGCTCGACTCCTTGAAGCAGTTGTCGGATGCTTTGCTCTCCCTAAGGGGCAGTCCAAGGTATAACCGCCTCTTTCAACGCGTCATAACCATGCGAAGATGCGATGATGTCCCTGACCTGAAGGGTTACATCTGGAGGAAGACAGCCAGCCACCCCTCTATAATGACTGGCGTCTCCAGTTATTCTTTAATTCTCGCACTTCAACCCAACTAAATGACAAACGGAAACCGTGCTGGGCTGTCAGCGTTTGCTCAAACTGGCTATCCGGAAGAACACACCCATGTTCCGCTATAAGAGCAAAGCACTGGACAGCACAGAACGTTGGAAAATCTGCTTGCCTGAATGGCAGGGTGGTAATCGTCGTTCAGTTTGATGAGTGAAACAGATGGTTCTATTCTGCTTGTGGGGACGTGGGAAAGGACATTCACGAACTTTACTGTGGGTACGACAATCCAAGCTGTGTTCGCCCAGCTCACGGATAGCTCATACGCCGTGCCATCCATGTGCATAGCAAGATAGACCAATGGCCAATAATGGGGCAGGCAGGAGACGGGTTGAATGTTGATTTGGTGAACACCGGTTGCAGACAGTCACCGAAGGACATTAAGGTTAGCGGGAAACCATTTCCCCCCAAAGGAGAAGAGAATATAGCACCGGAAGAAAGAGAAGAGCATATTAGCGCGGGCTCTGTTGACCAGTTAAGGCCGGATGTACTAGAACCCTGGTATTATTTATATATGGTTGGAAATTGAATGTCCTCTTCGTCTCGGGATAGAATATAGTCAGAGGATAATAGCAAACTAAAATTAGAACTAAAGCCGGAAAATGAGACCCATGAACCGCAACAATAGTCGCGCATACGTAGTAATCCAACAAGTAAAGGATGCCGCCCACTTGGACACGTTATTCGGAAATGCAAGTAAGACTGCAAATTGCAGTGCAAGCGCTGCGTCAGTTAGACCAGAAAATAAACGGTGTACATTATTCTCGCAACATCTCCCTGGATGGGTATCATGATGTCGCTTTCCATGGGCTCCCAAAGTACTAGATGGAGAGGAAGCAGATGGAAAAGGCGGTGTGTTACCATGCAGTGAATCCCCTTTGAACGATGGAAGTAATGGACAGGTAGCTACTGAAATTTGCTACGCCTGGGACGATGGCAGGAGTGTAGTGACTCGGGAGGATAAGATCCACGGCCAACATCGGTCGAGTTCGATAACTCAGGGCATAGGGACAGATTGCTGACGGCAGCCGATCGAATGAAAACGATCACCAGGCGAGATATGACCACAGAACCGGACGATACTACTGTCAGCAGGATCAGGTCTAAGAAGACCAAGGGTGGATCCACATGACTCAATGCCACGAGGCTGCAAGTCCAAAGCTGGGGATCCACAATTTAGTTTGAGGAGATCAACGGAAGACCACCCAGTGCAATGGAACTCTAAGTGAAAGCAGTGAGTGGGCATTCCGATACAGGCATCCGTGAATGCTATATACCAGGAGAACCAGGAGGAGGATGCTGTAGGTGCGGAGATTTGGCAGCGGTTCTAGACTGTCATATGAAATACGGAGGAGAGATTAATGAATGCCCTATACAAATGCAGCAAGTCCGGGTAATAAATGGCCGAAACTGCAATTCGGTACTCTTAGCGTAGTCGTGTTAGCTGTCACGGAGACCTGGTTGCAGTTAGGGTGGATAACAACGAGTTAATTGCGTGGGAACGGCCACTGTTTGGAATGGATGAGAAATGTGGACAAATGGGAGATCAGACTTTGTTTCCAGTGGCTGAAAGTATATATATGGGTGCATTCCTCGAATGCTTTGAGAAGCGTGCTTGGCTGCATAATCAAATGTAACAGGGGTATTGAAAGTCATAACGAAGAAGCAAGTAAACATTTGGGTGCAAAAGAAGAGGAAATAGCAGAAGTGAAATACTAAGAAGAACACAGTGGTCATAGGCGCAAAGTTCAACTGGAAGATGGTGGCGGGTAAGGAAGTGTCCATAGTGTTCGGATTTAAAGGGGTCTATAAAATGGACATGGATGTTAAATTACCACAAAGGAAGTCTGCAAAGGCCTTGAGTGCAAGTTAAATCCTGTCAACGGACCAAAACAGCTGACGGGAAGAGTACTGTTGACCGATAGATAGTCTGTACTAAAGTGGATATGGAAAAGAACATCGGTCAGTTACCATAGATCCTGCAGACGAGAAAATATTTGAAAGCCTTTTGAATATGCGGAGGAACGAAGAACAGTGGTGAAAAATTTTGGCTTACAATTGTTTGAAGAAATGAGTAGGGGAAACGCCGTCGGCATTGAGGAGGGTGAGGATTGATGTAATATGCGTTGAATAATATATCTGACGCTGGTGAGCCAGTGTGAAACAAAAACGGGTTTCTTTGCTATTTCTTTGTTTCGGAGGCCAAATTGATAGCAATTACTGATAGCCGCGGTTTTTGAAGCGGAATTTGCTGAGGATGTTCACCGTGGACGATATTGGCTGCAACAGAAACAGGGATCTAAGCGTGATCGCCTTTGTGGCGGGCATGTTGGCTACGGGCGGGCAGCTCCAGCAGCAAATCTGTGTAATTGGCAGGACTTGTCCGCCTAAAGAATCGCAAGCATTGTAGATCACATTATCTGGTCTCGATATGCAGACAGACTAAAGATAGGGTCATCAGTTTGCGTTGGTGAATCACGCGGATTAGAAGCAACATCCAATTCATCGCAGCCGTGGAGCAGGTCTTATTTGTCCGTCCTGGGATAGTTGATCAGTGCCTTGGGTCAGCTTGCTTTCATGGTGTGTTGCGACGTGCGAGGATGTGGCCAGTAACTGGATGGTAAACCCTTGGCAAGGTACGATTGCGAACGCACATAACTAGAACGGAGGAAGGGAGACATGGCAGTCTGGAGGTATTATAACTGGGGGTTTTGGTGCGTGCAAATATAAGACGCAGAAGTGATGGATGTTATGTAGAATGAGGCATTAGATGATGCCGAAATTCGCGCTTGCGATGGTCTAGTTGTCAAATGCATGCAGAAAACAGAGTTTATGTGGATACTGGACTGGTAGTAATTGAGAATGTGGTATGAGAAAATGCGTCTGTTGATATGCCCTGCTACATGCGCACTAAACGGGGTAGAAAGTTGGGTGAAAAACCGAGCTGACTTGTTTCATTGACAGAGCTTTTCTGCTCACACCTACGGTGATTTGCACAAATAGAAACTACTGGGAGCAAAAAATGGCTTGACCTTGTCGAGTGGTTAAGATAATACCTCGAGCGTTGTGTTTACTCAGAAACCCTAGGCCCGACTCATAGGCTCTTTCCATTGGTGTGTGAAGATCGAGCAAGTTTAACAAATTTTGCACGATGGTCGCCTCCCTAATTTTGCTCATAAAGGTAACGAATGCAGGAGAAATCCTCCTTGTATGTTGCGGCAGTTTATTCCATAGGTAGGAATATTTGAGAATGAAGTTGTCCTTAAGTGCTGCCCTCGACATGGGAAATGACAATCCACTTGACGCAAGCCATAGGAAAAGTTATTTCTCGATTGGAGTGCGCAAATGCACACAATTTCACCAATAATCTCACGAAAAATGGATAAGTTGATCTGGACTCGACGCATTCGTAAGGGATCGAGGATCAGTATGGTGCGCTGTTCCCTGTGGTTTAGCGAGGAAGAGTAGCCCAGAAGTCGTTTTGCAGATGTTCGTTGAACATTCTCAATCTCGAGTCCGCCACTTTGCCGAATGTTGGAACACAGTGGAACAGTAGTCCAGAATAGGTCTTACGTTTGTGTTATATATAAACCAATTGTTCCCCTTATTTGTAAAAGTTCTATGCACCAACCCAAGTAGTCTCCTAGTTTTTCAACTTGTACCAGTGTGTTCTGGGAATTTGAACGTCCTGGAGTATCGCAAACCCTAGTCTCTGAGAGAGTGAGAAGGGATGACTTATCGATTAATCCCAAAGATTCCTGTAGGAATGTGGCATTTAAATGCGAGTGTGCTGCTTTTGTGAGCCGAGAATTTCACCGGCCTGGCCGCACACCATGAATCAAGCGATGGTAGACCATTTTCTACGTTATCTATGATGGTGTTGAAGTCACGAGGTGGAAACATGTGTACAATTTTATATGGTCTACAAACAGAAAGGGAAAAGCGTGCCTAATGGTTTGAAAAATGCCGTCAGAATACAGCAGAAATAGTGCTGGACCTAGTGCGCTTCTTCGGATAACCCCACTAGTGTTCGGACGAGGCTTGGACAGAACTCCATTTGCATTCACTACCTGCATTCTAGAGGCCAAATAACAGGAGAACCAAGCCAGAGGGGGTTGCTATACCGTAGCCCTTGACATTCATGCGAAGCTTGCGATGTGATACGCGAGCAAAGTCTTCGTCATATCTAAAAAGTCATTATCCCCGACTACCCTTCGTTGGCAGCTTTCATCACAATGTTTAAGAGAGTACAATAGGATTTACTTTGAAGGAAACCATGTATGTCGACATTAATGAGGTCATGACTTAATAAGTAAGTTGGTAACTTCATTTTTATTATTCTTTCCATAAAACGAGAGAAAACTGGGGTGTAATTGATGGGTCTGTAATTAGATGGCCCTTGCTTTGAAAAGTTTTTGTGAATCGGGACAATGACAGAAGTTTTCCATTGGCGAGGGAGAGTGCAACAATTTAAGGGAAGATTATATAGATTGGACAAAAGCATAGGGATGTTTGCACTCCAAAATTTACAGAGGGCTGGGGGAAGGTCGTCCGGTCCAACGCGGAAAGATGGTACGATGCACAGGAAGGCCAAAAAATGGATACCGCAAAATATACAGGACCTGGAAGACTGCATCGCGACTGGCAGCTCCAGGATCTCAATTCTAAGTGCATGCCAAAGCCCGGGGTCGACACCAGCGCAGGACGGGGAATTGTTCCATTTACTCAGAGTGGTTGCAGTGTTCTTGGCCAAAATACACTTACTGGAGGCATTTAGCGGCCTTGGGATTAACTGGGTTTGCGAAAGCCCAGGAGGACACTTTTGAGTATCAAATTCTGAAGTTCGTTCAAAATTGCGGTATAGTTCAAAGCATCACCCAGGAGAATCGATGAAGATTCGGCCAAGCATCTTTAGCCCTTGGCCTGAAGATAAAGAGGGCACCGAACGACATTGGAAGCCTTGAATAGAAAGAGCCAATAGGCAGAAGCGACCATCTCGTGATCGGATTGCGACTGTCTGTGCAGGGATTGGCAGCCCCCAGCAAACACAATGGAAAATTCTTGAGGATGAATTAAAGAAGGCCACTGAACTTGGATCTTTGGGATTCAGGGGGGAAAAGGGGATGACAACTTCGGCGGTCTTCAGAGTGGGTCAATTAGAAGAAATATATTAGTTAAAACAATCAGCTGCACCACTCCGCAGAATTGAACGAATTGGGCCACCAAAATGATTAGTGGGTAGAATCAGGAAAGCTAAAAGACGAAGACAAAAGACATCCATGAGATACAAGAATGCGCTCCGTCGCACAGCTCTTCTAAGGTGCAAAGTGAGGAGAAAGAGGATGTCAGCGACAACGCCGAGCTATTTGCGAGTAACTTACCTCTGAGCCGAGAAACAGTCCTAAAGCCTATTGCAATTATGTGCAATCTGTAGCAGTTTTAAGAAAGACCGTGAGCGGAATGAAAAGCGACCAAGGAAATTGGATCAACTAGCAGCCCCGAGAAAGCCAACTGTCTGCTGAAACTTTTCCAGGTACTTTGCATGCGGGAACAAGGAGCATATAAATTAACAATGAAGGAAGTTGCTTTTTCGGTGTTTGTGTCGATCGATCGATTACAAAAACGAGGTGCTGGGCAGCCGGAATTAACCGGAAAGTTCAAAAGTGACAGGGACAGAAGAAGTGCTCCCAGCGGTAGTAAAGGAGCGGGCGGAGATCTTGGTGCTGCACTACCTCCAGCTGTTTAACGCACTGCCTGATAAAGAGCGACTTCCCGGAGACTGGTTGACGTCGACAGTCATGCAAGAGCATAGATGCGGAGAAGGAGGCAGATGTCTCAGCAATAAAATGATTCGTCTGACACCTGTGGTGCTGAAAAACCCTGAAGAGATGTTGAGCGACGGTGTGATCAACCATCCAAAGGTCGACAAGCTAGTGATGGTGAAGCAAGATGGTTTTCGGCACAAATGTTCGAGTTTCACCAAGCTGATTAGACTCGTGAACAGAGTAACAAGTAAGATGGGCAGGGTCAAAAGAGTAGAATTTTGATACATGGATATCCAGAAGACATTTGATTCTATCAAACGCAGGCTTCTCAAAAATAAACGGCTGGCTTGCGAGGAGAAAGCTAAGGTAAGCAACTGGATAGCATCAGGTTTGAAGGGGAGATCTTTCAGGGTGGTGATAGTCCATTGGTTTCTATAAGACAGGATTGCTGTACAGTGTGGTAAATCGGCGATCTGTCTTAGGACCACAGCTCTTCCTAATGTAGGTAAACGATATGGCCAAAGGTATTGAGAATCTTTATTTTATGTCCACAGATGATACTATATAATTGGGGACAGCAAATAGTGAAGCTGTCTGAAGAGGTCTAAACAAAATTTACCGGTGGTCAGCAAGATGAATTCTGAACAAGTGGCAGGAGATCGCGGAAGTAGAAGGTAATCTCGCTC
Source organism: Fasciolopsis buskii (assembly GCA_008360955.1). Classification (NCBI taxonomy): domain Eukaryota; kingdom Metazoa; phylum Platyhelminthes; class Trematoda; order Plagiorchiida; family Fasciolidae; genus Fasciolopsis; species Fasciolopsis buskii. The sequence goes on along the minus strand of LUCM01008933.1, from coordinate 21,085 downwards.
GTCACACGGGTCCAACTAGGCATCATATCGCTTTAAAAAGAACACAGAAAAAGAAAGACTTCTGGAAAGTAGTGAAAGAAGGCTTCAAACCCAGTTTGAAATGTCAGAAAGAGGTCCAGAATGCATGATGTGTCTTATGCCAACTTAAGAGGACTTTTGGATTTGGGAGGCCCAAGTTTCTTCTGCCGCTGTTCAGGGCGTTTAACCGACCGTACCGGGAGTACTGTGTGTAGGCATTGAGGCCGTATCTGACGAGAGACGTAAAAATGCTGATGCATGTTCTGCGCAATTTCGCAAGATGTTTTGGAGAGCTTGGGTTCTATAGGATAAGTGCGGGGGCCAAATTCACTCGAATTGTGCGATCTAGAAAAACGCTGTGGTAGAGGGGATCTAGTGAACGTCTTGCGGAACCGACTGCTCCGACGGTGATCTCGTTTTACGTTTCTTTAGCTTTATCCTTAGTGGCCACCTGTGCGTCACTCTTACTCGGCTCGGTACGATTGCAATACTGACAACCCTGACAATTGACCGGTACAAGGAAAAGACGGTCAGGAGCGACAGCAGGTTGAGCAACTTGCGAGCGAAGCGTGCGTGATTTACGCGCAAATGGCTGCCGCGCTTGGTGGTCAACGTTCAGTTAAACAAGTTATCTGTTGAAAAAATCCACATTCCGCTACAGGGGCCTGCTCCTAGAAGACCGTCGGGGAAGGGCTTTGATTGGGACCGTACGAAACAAGCCTGAACTTGACGGATGACTTGGGACTCGACATTGACCGCCAATCGGACAATTCGCCGTACTGCTAGTGATCCCGCAGGTGTTATTTGTTGGGTGCTGACCGTGTGCCGGACACCTAAACTGGAAAACACCCCAGGAGGTGTGATACGCACACCGCTGCAACCGAGCTGCCCGCCCGATGTGCGTCGGTCAAAACGGTGGATCTGACCTCCCATACCCAAGGGCCTCACCATCTTCCAGGATCTTCGCCATGCGGGGTTGAATGAGTGTCTGACCTCGGGTCTTCGTCATCTGATGCGTGCATGGTGTCGACCATGGGACCGATGACTGTCGTGCCGGATTTCTTGGAGTCGTCTCGGCCATGTGATTCTTTTAATTGAGGGTAAGACAAAGACAAACTGATGGAAACGGTGCTTGTAAGCACCGATGCATGTTCGACTTGGCGGAGGGCACCCAACACCGGTAAGTGCTGCCCTTGTCGGTTTAACATGGGGGCGGCATGTCCATCGGCGCATAAATTATCGCGAAAACCATGTCATCCTATTAACCAGCAATATGTGCTTACGACAGGAGATTATTCAGCCATCTGATGTGAAAATGGCAACAAAATCGGAGAAACTAACGGACTGTCTTACTTTGTGGCCACTACGGATACTCTACATATCCGTTACTTCGGGTGTGATTTGTAGTTTTGTGGCTTCAGTCCCATTAGCAGTCTCAACGGGCGGCGTTCTTAATGACTGAGCTCTGCCCGGCTGATGGGACTCATCAGATAAAAGGAGCCCGTTGTTAGACCTGCATTCCACGGTGGCAGGCCTAGTACGACCGATCGACACAGTTTCGTGTCGGCCGGTAATGTCCAAAATGAACGTTTTAGGACCGCATCTTGCTACGCGAAACGGACCGGCATGAGTTGGTTGCAGTAGCGGTCCAACACCCTCAACACGCACGAAAACGTGAGTTAAAGTATTCAGTGTGGTTGGAATATGGCCCGAATGTCGTTGATCCCGCGGTGGATTGGCACAAAGCGTTTGCGTGTGTTGCGCGAGACGTTTTGCATAGTCACCGTAAATGAAGTGCGTGGGTCTCGATGGGGACACCAGCTCCCCGAGGAGGCGGAGCGTGCAACCGAACACAATTTCGTTTGGTGCAGTGCGTATTTATTCAATAACAGAACTCCGAATGCTTAGAAGAGCTAACGGCAGTATTTCGCTCCAAAGCGGGTTGGCAGCCGCTCGCAAATCGGCTTTTAGTTGCCAGTGAAAGTTTTCAACCAGACAATTAGCTTGTGGGTGGTAAGCAGTTGTTCGAATATGCTTGCAGCCAAAAGACTTAGTCAAATTTGAAAACGCACCGTCGAAATTCGAGTCACGGTCGGTGATCACTATGGCGGGGCAAACAAATTTGCCTATACAGCCAGATAAGAAGGCTTTCGCGGCCTCGCCTGACGTAGGGTAGGGGCTTGGTATGGCCTGTGGCCACCGAGTGAATCGGTCTACACAGGTAAGTATGTGGAAGTAGCCGTGAGACGTCAGGGGCGACCATACTAGATTAGTTTCTTTCTTTCCTCATGCACAGCAATGCTATCAGGAATGGTTTAATGCAGGCCATTGATTTGAGCCAACGCGTGTCGTCGCGTATTTTTACAAGCTGTTTTGGACAGCGGCAACGCACTGACATGCACGGAGGCTAAAACCCACCGACCCATCTCTCATCTGAAAAGATGCAGTGAAAGAGGTGACCGAGTACAAGTCTTGAAGATGAGTAACGGACTGACCATGGTAAGTGACAAGCGTGGAGCCCTATTCCAGATGAGGGGGTATGAAACACTAATACCTAAAAGTAAAACGACTTCAAGGACGAGCGTATTTATGGCTTTGAGAAACAAATCGTGTGCCATGCGAGTGGTGAACGGCTTTTACATGTTTTCTTTGGTCGGTGAACATTATTAGGGTCTTTCTGCCACAGATTTCGGTCCTGTCGTTAATTTTTCAAAAGAACTTGCCCTTTTCTCAGTATTTTGAAATTGACGTTATTTTGAATGTTGCGCGGTTGAAAATTTTGAATGTTCGCCAGGAGTTTCGTCAAAACTCGTTCTGTGATTGACTATTTCACATATCGTCCAAGGCCGCCGAACACAGCCACACAGACGATAGAGGTCAATTGAATTTTGATTTGTATTGGTGGATTCTGTGTGCATCTTTTCTGTTCCACTGGCGAGTTGGACTAGTCGTTCGTAATCCGCGCCGCTTTCTGTTCCGTGTGGCTGCTCACTCATGGGAGCAACAGTTCCGTTCAGTTCGTTGTGCGACTACGGGCTTTGAGATATGAGCCTGGGTTTTGTCTCCAATCCTAAGTGTGTTCGTGTCCTACCAGACGACGGGCTGTGTGCTCCTGTGCTATCGTGAGCCGCCAGCGCTTGTGTCTTGTGCCTCAGTGTGTGCATAGATCAACCAAACTCGGCAATATAACAAACATCTTTCACGTATCGTCATCATAGACTTCGCAAAACCCTTCGACGAAGTTCACAATGCTTTTCTGCTGTATAGGACACGAGATCTCATGCCATCTACTCGATTTTCTTACCAACTGCAGGTGTGCCATCAGTCTGAGTAACGCCATCTCGAAGCCCCTTACACTCACCCGTGACACCACTTAGAGCTTAGTTCTTAGTTCCCTGTTAATTCTAGTCCAAATGAATGACGTCCCTTTGACTCTTCCTTCCAGCGTTGCGATGTGTGGACGACGTGACTATATAGGGTACAGACGACACTCTCCTTCGGCTAGCTTTAGGGTCCGTGAACTGGAACCTTTCCATAAACGACGACAACTGAGTTAGCACGTCGACCATGTGATCGTATGCCGTGCCTGGACATTCCTTCTTCACGAACAAAAATACCGTCTTACTCATTGCTCGTCAGCAAAACCGCCTTCCAAGTCTAGAACATAATCCGAAGGCTCTTTTCAAGTATTTCATGCAAAGATTCTCCCGAATTATATGGTTCGTACATTCGCCCATTGCTGGAGTACGATGGCCACAGTTCACTCTGAATGCTCTCGCAGTCCGTAGTGCCTAGGAAAGGTACAGAGAGCTCCTGGAATATCATTACGGGCCCTTCCCCACCGCGAACAGTGGCGATCGTGTTGTCATTTTCTGTCGAATCAGAATGATTGAAAATACATGCGTTTGTACAGTTCGACTGTGTTCCATTTGTTGGTTGCAGCAGCATCTTATCTTTTCCCGCCTGTGTAGGTCCACTCCCTGTTCCCGTTGGATATTCACTCTTTTTATAGAAACTTGTAACTCTGTGGAAAAAGGCAGCGATTGGTGAGGCTTGCCTTGCTGTTTAACACTGAACGATGATGATGATGATGTTTTCCTACCTACCTTATCCGTCCCGACTACTTGCCCTAAACCTATATCCTTTGGAGGTGAAGTGCATTAGAAGAGACTTATTCCTGTTGTGCGACCCTTTTGTTAGTTCAATTGGGGAAATTACTCATTTTGAGCTTACTGTTCTCCCTCAGAGGTCATTCGAGAACGATTTACAAACCGCATCCCGCTCTTTTAGAGCCAAATTTTTCACCTGTAGAGCAATCTCTGTATGACAGAAAATGTTGCCAACTCACAAAATAAAGCCGTCCTCAAAAGGAATCTAGACCTCCATCTAGGCCTTACTCTACGACCGTTTCTCCAACTAGGCATCACCAATAGCTGATTCTTTTATGACAGTAGATATTGGCGCATTGATGTGGCTCCTTATCACAATTAGTAGCATTCTTGTATCCGAGAGCTTTTTTTGCTCTGGATAACTGTTCAATTTATTATTTCGCAGTCAGTCAGTATTCGTTCTTTTTTCTCCTTGGGTAGTTGGTGCTTTGAGATTGCAACAAAAACCAGAGCACGTTGGTGCAGTGTCAGTGGTTGTAAAAGCTGGTATGAACTGGAAGTAATTTTCAAGCCATTGAATCCACTCATCATGGTGGGGGTGGGTGCTTCAGGCTCCAGGTTGCCTACCTGCTATGAATGCCTCACGAAATGCCCTCAAAAGACCAACGTCACAGCATCTGCAGAGGAAGTCCTGCGCGCTGCCTTCTCATGGCGGACATGTTCCTATTAAAGTGCGAGGATGAAGACGAGTGCTCGACGCTCTTCACCGGATTTACTGGTATTTGGTAATTTTTCTAAGGAAGTTGGCTAAAATTTGATTCCAAACCAACCACGGGTGGCTTGCGAAGCATACGGCATTTGTGGAAAGGTGAGGTGTATTGAACACCATGGATGTTTAGTCCCATCCGAAGGAAGTGTGAAATGAACAATCAGACCCCAGTGGGTTACTTGGCCCTCAGATCGTCCTACTGCCTCGTGGTTTAGACCATTTTGTGAAAAGCTTGGGATAGACCCCTCTCCCCAAGTCTTCCCCTCCACTTCGGTTTGAGCAAGATTTCGGTGGCACACGCTCAGTACTCGGATATATATATATATTTCTGGCATGCCTTTTTTCAACAAGCAGTCCCAGAGGGCAATCCCGTCAACTAAATTCAAGCCCTTCCGGTATACAAGAGCAAGCCGGTGATCGGATTTTGGTGCTTATGTCGATATTGCAGCGATTGGCAGGGAATGCATGTCTGATGGAATCAGGACAAAGCACCATTGTCTCCTCGTAAACTTAAACTTCTGTTGGCGTAAATAGTCCTAGGAGAACAGAGGGCTCAAAGACCTTCGACGCAGTCTGAATCACGCTGATTCCTATATGGTTACCACAGACCGATCGATCGCTTCTATCCAATCCGGAGTAAATTCTCGCACAGTGGCATTTCCCGCTTCCTTTCTCAGTATTTCGAAATACCGAGATGAGAGCAAGTTCTTTTGAAAAATTAGTAACAGAACTAAAATCTGCGGCACCAAAAACCCTAGAATGGTCACCGACCATAGCACGGCCTAAATACGTTAGCTAGCAGCATAACCTCAATTCAGAGTCAGGGTCTTTATAAAACAGGCACAACATTTTTTCGCTCTCTTAGTGCTCTAACCAGGAAAATACGTCCGCAAGGCAGAATCTTCCGGGTATTTGATTTTTCTAAAGATGCACTTTTAGATAAAAGATACTAGGAAAGATTTGTTCTGCGAGATATGACATGATTAGTGGTATTCAGACGGAGTAATCGTCTGCCACTCTAAAAAGGTTAGGTTTGAATCTGTGAGTCACTGATCATTTTGGTGATAGGAATTTGCTGTTGCACAGGTCGCTACCATATCTGTTATTCCAAGTTTGTAAGTCAACTGCTGGTCCCCTCTTTTGTGTAGTAGACCTGAACGACTATGGGTTTGTATAATGAAAGACGCATTAGCAACGGTGAATTGAAGAGAACTGCATAAATTCCACATTCAAGGGAAATTAGTAACCAGTCCCCCGCACAGAGTGAAAACCTCACTAGCCGGTCAGAAATCTCTCCTTACGTGTTTGACCTCCCGTGGTTGAATATTCTTCCCATTTTACACGAGCTGCATAAATCAAACTGCAGTTTAGTGTTCCTAGCGAGTCTAGGATCAAACCAGCCTGGCTGGAGAGCGGGAGAAGGCGAACTGTTTCTAGCACCATTATCGTACATCTTGTCGGTGTGTGGTGCATTGCGAAAATGCCTACAAGGTGATCTACGCGTGAAAAAAGCGGTCAGCGAAGTTATCAACGGCCAGATCTGTGTCAGTTCGGCTTCACAATTTATCCGTGTCTCCCAAAATAACTTCAGTCATTATGGCCGGACAGCACCACCTACTCACAAACAAATCGTCTGCTCATGTATGCCCACGTGGGGTATATTGATATAGTTGAATTACATTGCAGAGATAATTAAGGTGATCGCGGCTGCACCGCAAATGATCAGTTCAACTGCAGACCATAACACAAATCATTTTTGCTTTTCCGGACGCTTCTTTCTCAATAAACTCTTCTCTGTTTGTTACTCTGCTAAATACGCCTTCCTGTGCCCTGTACCTAAATGGAGTTTTATTATGGGCAGAACATTTCAAAGATCAGCTTAGCCGGTCACACGCTAACGTATTTAGGCCGACGTCTGCAGCTGCAAATCCTTGGGGAGTATCACTTGATCCCCCAACGGAAGTGGAATTACAGTCGCATATTCGGCTTCTGAAGAGGGGGCAAGCCACAGGTCCCGACCATCTTCCTCCAGTTCTCTTCAAATTGGGTGTTGAAACTCTGGTGAAATCACTTACCTCCTTGCTTTATGATATTTGGAACGAGGAGCGTATTCCGTTATCGTGGGGTGAGTCACTGATTATACCCATCTTCAAGAACGATACACGGAGTGACTGCAGCAATCATCGTGGGATTAGTTTAATTCCGATAGTTACTAAGGTGTTAGCTTCGATAATGCTGCGCCGTTTGACACCGATTCGCGAGAGTAATATCCGCGAATCGGTGTCAAACGGCACAGCAT